>JADRCD010122507.1:0-19394 GCA_019843815.1 Montemys delectorum
TTTTTTTTTTTTTTTTTAAAAAAGGAGTGAGGTGGGCATGGTGCAAAAACTAATCCCACTCTCAGGAGGCCGCGGCGGGTGGACGGGGCTCCTTGAGTCTGAGGTCAGCCGGGTCTACATAGCAAGTTCCAGGGCAACCAGCCAGCACTACATAGTAAGAGTCCTGTCTCAAAAAAAAAAAGAAAAAAAAAGAAAAAAAAAGAAAAGAAAAAGAAAAAAAAGTGAGCTAAAAACACAGGTTCACAGGTTTTGTCCTCATGGTGCCATGTGTATGTGTATACATGTCTGAGAATGAGTCTGTGTGTATGTGTGTGTGTGTGTATACTATATATATGCTATATATAAACACATATATATGTATTTATATATTTCTTTAAGTGTGGAATGTCTTGAGAAAAAAACCAAATCATCATCATCATCAACCACAACAAACGGATAGGAGAAAGCAAGTGAGGCAAAAGGTTCTAAAATCATATTGACTGGAAGGCCCAAGAAGGATGAATGATTCACAGCCAGGTATGTGGGAGGGAATACCCAGAAAAACCCACGATCTATCCAAGAATCAGAGGTTGTAGAGCCAGGAACTCAGAAATTCCAGCTGAGAATCAATCTCCACCCACACCAGTCCAGCCCCGCCCAGCTCCGCTCCAGCCCAGCTCCACCCCAGCCCAGCTCCGCCCCAGCCCAGCCCAAGTAGAGACCTTACCGGATCTGCAGCCAGCCGGTTAGGGATGGTGGGGGTCTGCTGATCAACGCACACCACCTTTTTCATGTCCTCAAAACTGGGGTCATTGGGTACCATGTCATAGAAGGGTGGCCTGTAATCCTCCACAATGCCTGGGGATTCGAGGGATGTGGGACAGTCACTTGGGACTTAAGGAGTCCAAAGAGCACCCAGAGGATGACTGCCTGGAGCTAGCTGCTTGATTGTATTGCTCCTGAGAGGCATCCTGTCCTATAACATAGCAACTGTACATATAGCTCAGAACTACTGCTTGTGTTTCACACTTCCCCAGTGTGCGATAAGCGCATTCCATGCTTTCCCATTTGTCCTCCTGGCATCTCTGTGTGGTACCACCCAAGTCACAATTGGAGAAACTTAGGCTCAGCAGCACGGGCTAGCCAGTCACGGCAGAGTCAGGACTTGAAACCCATCTTTGGCTTCCCAGACTGGATCTTATTTCCGTCTTGCTCAGCTGTCTTCCATCCTGGGCCCTGGGTACCACTCCCTGACTGATGCCTGATTATACTAAGAGCTGCTGTTCCAGAGCGCTTCCTGTGTCCTTGTAGCTTCAAGTCATGAACTGAAACAGTAGGTTCAGAGGTTCACAAAGTTTGTCTTTAAGGATCAACAGGTAGCAAGTGACAGAGCTGGGACTGACTCAAGGCAGAAATCCAACACCAAATTCCACGATTCTGCTTTCTCAGCTGCATTTATGGTAGGTAGGGCTGGATAAGCCTCATAATAGAGACAACAAAGGACAGAAAAAAACCTCTCCTAGAAGCAAAGGGTTTACTCCCTGGTCCAAATAAGATATGCCTTCCATCAGGGAAGACTCACATCCCTGTAGACCCCACAGCCAACAGTGTCCCCACCCCATGTCAAGTTATCCCAAGCCTTTTCTGAAAGGTGTGCCTGTGGTGTCAGAACAACCCCATGTCTCTTCTTCTTCCCAACCCCAGGCTGCATCTGTGACCGTGCAGGCCACAACCTCAAGGAAGCCTTCAGCAGCTGTTCTCTCTGTGGCGGCCTTCCAGGCTGCCCCTGTGCCGCCAGCGCCCTAATCAGCGATTAGCAGAGGCCTGAGCGTGTCTAATGAGCCTTTAATCAGTGCCGGGGCTGACACCAGATTACAGTGTTTATAATGCACTAGGAGTCTGTGTGAGGCTCACAGAGCTTCCCCTCCTCCCCAGGAGCCCAAGGCAAATCCACCAGACCTTCCTTTCCTGCCTAGAGCCAGGCCTACTTCTTTGGCTTCATCCAGGTACCCTACCCCTTCCAACTCCAGCCACTTAGAGCTGACTCCAGCAGTAAATGCCCAGGGATCAGAACCCCCTGGGAGACTCTCTGGTGACACCTGGGTCTCTGCTGTCACAGATGACCACTGAGGAGCAATGAAGTTGTAAAAGACTGGCTCTTGGTAGATGCTCAGGAAATGAAAACATCTCTTGTTCCCAAAGAGTGGGGCCCTAGTCATGCCCCGGGGATTGTCTGCAAACTTTCAGGACTCCCAGCAACCCTGGTCATAGACAGGTCCCACAAAGAGTAACATTGTAGCAGCTAGCTGCCCAGTCAACCTATGGTCCTCCATCTACCCCAGGGTTGAGAGGCCATCAGCCACAGGCCAGCACAGGGCTGCACAGGCCAGCACAGGCCAGCACAGGGCTGCACAGGCCAGCACAGGCCAGCACAGGGCTGCATAGACAGGTGCTTCTACAGCCTTTCCAAGTCTCCTGTGGCAATTCACTGTGATAATGAGGTTGCAATAAGCAGGTAGCACAGATGCCAGATAGCTTACACATGAACAAAGAAACCAGGACCAACATTTAACTGCCACAGCAACAGAGAACACTGGCCCAGAATCAGATGATCTGACTTAAGATAGCCAGCCATAATCCTGCATCTCTGTCTTTTCTTTCAGAAAATGGAATAATATGTAGGTACTCTTTCATTATGACCACTAATATTTAGCTTTAGGCAGTGTTTGCCTTTTTTCTCTGTGTAGCCCTGACTGATCTGAAACTCGCAGTTTATATAGACCAGGCTGGCCTTGAACTTGGAATAATTTTTGGAGTACTGAGATTATACCAGTTTATAGATATTGTTCTAAATACTTAGTTGGGGCCAAATTTACACTTTTTTTTTTTCTAATTTCACAAATGAGGAAGCGGGCACACTAAGGCTAAGTACTCCCCGTCATGACAAAACCTGAAACTGAGTCCAGGCAATCCAATGCCAACTCCTACCAAAATAGGAGACTTCAGTGAGATAGAGCATACATTGCGACACATATTTAACCTCTGTGAATGCTAGCTTAGCTGCTTCCCTGCCCCACCCCCACCCCCATGCTCAGGATCAAAACCTATGACCTTGAACATGTCTGGCAAGCCTTCCACTACCTCGATATATTCCCAGCTCTGAATTTTTTTTTTTTTTTGTCTCTAACTCAAGATTTCAAGGCCACATCCACACCCTCGCAGACTCAGACAAGCCTTAAAGTTTCTCTGTGTAAACCAATCGGTTCACAGCAGTAAAAGAAAGCTAGGAGATCCAGCTCAAACCGTCAGGTCAAGGGCACCAGCCACCACAGAAAACCCGGTCTCCACAAGTACACACACACACACACACACACACACACACACCGTGCATACAGTGGGCTCTCACCATTGATGATGGTCCGCCGGGCGATCTCCCATAGCACTAGGCCGAAGGCCCAGATGTCTGTCCACTTGTACGACTCAAAGCAGTCTGTGCGGATCTGCTCATCCAGCACCTCGGGTGCCATGTATCTCTTGGTCCCCACTCGGGGGTTGTTGCCGATGTCCAGA
Organism: Montemys delectorum; assembly: GCA_019843815.1. Lineage (NCBI taxonomy): Eukaryota > Metazoa > Chordata > Mammalia > Rodentia > Muridae > Montemys > Montemys delectorum. Next base: position 3,550 of record JADRCD010122507.1, read on the forward strand.
TAATCACTGCTTTGCGAGTGCATCACAGCCAGTCCTGTGGGTGTTTGGCTTGTCAGACCTGCAGGGCTCCTTCACAGGGTGGCCACTCCCTTATTGGGGAGCCCAGGCAGACTTTATATGGTCAGATAGAGTGAAGATGGAAACAGGCAAGCATAGAAGAACAGGGCATGGGAGACCGGCTCGGAGATGCCTGGAATACAGACAATGGCCTTGGTTGCTTCCTAGCTTTCTCAAGGGTCCCAGAGACTCCCATTTCACATCACAGAACTTCCAGGTGTGTTGGAAGGAGCCATGTTCTCAGAGAGGTCAGGGTGAGATACAGGCTCTTGACGCCCCATCCTTGTTGGTAGCATGAACGTTGGAAAGAGTCTGGGCTAGTAATGGTTCATTTTGAGACAAGGTTTTTCTATGTAGCCCTGGTATACCGAAACTCACTATGTAGACCAGGTTAACCTTACCTGCTTCTGTCTCCCAAGTGCTGGGATTAAAATCCCAGCTTGGAAACAGGTTTTTTGTTTGTTTGTTTGTTTGTTTGTTTGTTGGGTTTTTGTTTTTTGTTTTTTGTTTTTTTGATAGAGTTTCTCTGTGTAGCCCTGGCTGTCCTGGAACTCACTCTGTAGACCAGGCTGGCCTTGAAATCAGAAATCTGCCTGTCTCTGCCTCCCAAGTGCTGGGATTAAAGGCGTGCGCCACCACTACCCGGAGGGGAAACAGGTTTTGCTTGTTAGTTTGTTTGTTTGTTTTGGTTTTTCGAGACAGGGTTTCTCTGTATAGCCCTGGCTGTCCTGGAACTCACTCTGTAGACCAGGCTGACCTCAAACTCAGAAATCTGCTGCCTCTGCCTCCCAACAAAGGCCATTGTCTGTATTCCAAGCATCTCAGAGCATGTCTCCCTTACCACTGCCAGGCAGGAAACAGCTTTTTAAAGCACCAAATCTCTCCCCTACAGAAACAAGCAGAGCCAAGCATGCAAGCTCCGCCCACAGATGAAGCCCCACCCCTTCCCCCCCTGCTCACCCAGGTCTGCAATGCAACACTGCAAGTTGCTCTTGACCAGCACATTGCGACTCTTGAGGTCACGATGGGCGATGGCTGGTTTGCCTTGAGTGCCAAAGATCTCCACGTGTAGGTGCGCCAGGCCGCAGGCCGCGGACACAGCTAGCCTCACGGCCAACTGGGGCTCCAGTGTCTGCCTCTGCAGAAAGTCATAGAGGGAGCCGTGTTCGTGGTAGTGGGTGATGAGCCACAGCTGCGTGCTCGAGTTCCGCGAGGTCATGTCAGAGGCGATGAAGCCTGTAAACAGAAGGGTATGACGGCTCAACCAAAGCACCCAGGAGGAAGGAGTGGTGAGAGGAAGGTAGGGCTGAGAGGCGCAGAAGGGGTAGGGCAGAGACTGAAGGCTGATGCGGTCTGGGAGTCACTCGGGGTTACATCAATGCCCAGAGTTTGGGCTATTCTAAGGAGGTTGGGATATCTAGGCCTGGAATAGCAAACGTGTCCCCCAGCTTGCCTAGGATGTTGTCGTGTCTAAGCAGAACTGTATTGTAGATCTCCGTCTCCCGGAACCAGGACTGCTCATCTCGTGAGGAGAAAATCTTGACCGCCACACTCTCGCCATGCCACGAACCGCGCCACACCTCGCCATATCGGCCCTTTCCTAATCCGTGGCCAAGGGAAGAACAAGGACCACATACTAGACACACAGAGTCCTAGAAGCCCCACCCCAATTCTGCAAAAATCTGATTTTATTATTTTTAACTTTTTTTTTTTAAAGATAAGATCTCACTTGTCTGGCTGATTTGGAACTTGCTGTGTAGACCAGGCTGGCCTTACTCACAGAGATCTGCCTGCCTCTGGCTCCCTAGTGTTGGGATTAAAGGCAAATGCTACTGCCCCAGCTGCCTTTTAAAAAATTTTAAAATCATATTTATTTTTTTAATTAATTTATTTATTATATGTAAGTACACTGTTGCTGTCTTCAGACACACCAGAAGAGGGCATCAGATCTCATTACAGATGGTTGTGAGCCACCATGTGGTTGCTGGGATTTGAACTCATAATCTTCAGAAGAGCAATCAGTGCTCTTAACCTACTGAACCATCTCTCCAGCCCAAAATCACATTTATTTATTTATTTAGTCGTGTGTGTGTGTGTGTGTGTGTGTGTGTGTGTGTGTGTGATACACACTAACTGGGATCACATATGGAGGTCAGAGGACAACCTGAGGGAGAAGGTTCTCTCTTGCCGTGTATGTGCCAAGGATTGAATTTAGGCCATCCAGCTCGGTACCAGTGCCTTCCCCTGCTGAGCCCTATTGCTTTTCCCAAACCTGAATATACCTTTATCAACATCTTGTCCCAGCTTTGGGCTACCCTTGGCTTATCCCTGTCCTTGCAGAAGGACCTAACCTTGGCCCAGAACCAACCCACTCCCTGCCCACAGTGTGTCTTACTCTGGCCCAGGCTGGACTCATTTGTGATTCTGGAAGTCAAGAGCTTCCTAACCTCTCCAGGTCTATGGGAGCCTTTGGTCTGCACCCCCAGCTCACTGAGTGCTTACCCACACATTCCACCAGCGCAACCTGCCGGGCTACTGTCCTCTGCACCAAGAAGGGGAGCCCGGAGCCACTGCCCGTGGTACAGTCGCTGTCCAGGAAGTCCTGGGGAAATCCAGTAGTTACTCAGCGGCTCTCCCCATCCACCACACCTTCTCTGTTCTCTACCACTGCCCCACTGCTGTATCACAGCTTGGTTCTCGCTGTCATCTTTGGGTGACCGCTGATACCGTTGCTCCTGTCTACACCCCCACGCCCCACCCTGGGTCCCAGGTTGCCCCAGACCCATACCCCCAACATGCTGTCTCCCTGTTCAGATGCCTTCAGGATGAGACTGGACTCGCCCAGGTCACTGTGCAGACCCCTCTGCTTCTCCTGCCTTCGCCGGACACGCCACAGGCCCAGAGCACCCAGGGCCACCAGGACCAGCAAGGCCAGCACAGGACCCAGGATCAGAGGCAGACGGGCATCTATTTCTGGCTCCTCCGAAGGAGTCTGGGTGGCTGGAGAAGGGGGACATTGAGTCCCAGCTCCACCAGGCCAGGTCTCCCGACCCTGAGCCAGACCAGTCAGATCCCAGCATCCTGCCTCCCCACACCCTCTCCGTGCAGGCTGGGGCATGAAAAGAAATCAGGGCAGGGGGAACAGGGTTAAGAAGAGGAGGAAGAGTGGGAGGGCCACCCAGCATACCCTCCAGCATCAGGGACACGTTGTGGTTGCAGAAGGACTTATAGCAACAGTGATGGTTCACAGACTCTGTGGGACGTCCCAAGCAGAGCTCCTGGTTCAGGTTCCCACAGCCCCGGTAGACCTGGGGGTGCCTGCCCTGCTCTCGAACCAGCACCACTGTGCACCATGCCCCCTGGCAGATTGGCCTCTTGCAGTATGGGTTCTCACAAGTACAGTTCACCAGCTTGGAGGGCTTCACCCAGTCTCCTGAGGGACGTGAGAGATTCAGGTGTTCTCCCCATCCCTTCTGATCCTACAGGCAAACACCTCAAGCCTTGGTCCTTTCCTTTAATTCCACCCCCTAACTGTTCTTCCTCAGAGCCTTGCCCCTAGCTACACAGGCAGTGGAGATTGAGAAGCTGGCTTCTGTCCACAGTCTGTCTCTGTACTGGGATCTCCTCTCCCTGCTGTAGGTCCTGCTGTGGTCTCGGGCTCTCCCTGATCACAGAGAATAATAGGCTTCCCACCCTTACTCTCTCCACCCACGATGTAGGTTCTATCCTGGAAGGAGCCTCAGCTTGGAAGTCAGTATCACTTAGATACAAAGGAAGGTGACCGGAGCAGCTGAGGGGCCTGGTCTATAGGACCATGTTCCCCTCCTCCAGCCAGGCTCCTGTTCTCAGTACCCCCCCAACCCCCTAGTTCCAGTCTCCAGCAAAAGCTGAGCTGAGCCCAGATAGCCTTCCTCCAGGTCCTCGTCTCCACACTGCCCCTACCATACTCACCCCTGGTTAGGCCCAGGGCCATGGACATCAAAAGGCCCCTTCTGAAGATCCCCAAGGTCATGGTCCTTGGAGACAGGAGGAGAAGAGATGTGGTGAGATCTGCAAAATGTGATAGCTGTGGTGACCAAGGTCTCCTCCTACCAGGAGGAAATCACTGAAAGGGTTTTGGGGGGAAGGCAGGGAAGCCACCTCCCAACTCCTACGTCTGGCTTTAGGGCGGGGCCTGCAAGGGAAGTCCTGGTTCACTTCCCCATGGAAACCATCTGTTGGGGGTAAAGGGTGGAGAACTGCGTTTAAATGAAGAGAGCCAGAGAGGACCAGGGCTCTGTGCCCACTGCTGGGTTCAGACGGGAACAGGGCTGGAGGGTTGCAGACAGACAGACAGCTACAGCGGGAAGAACGTCTCTCTCATAGCTCATGTCTTGTCCTCAGCCTCTTGCCCATCTCTCCAGCCTCCACCCCTGCCCACCCTTTCCCAGTGCCCTCACCCCCACCCCCCAGCCTGGCTGCTTCAAACGTAAACAGGCTCCTGTCCTCACTTCCTGCCATTCAGGGTCCCGCCGGGCTGGCTACAGGAATCAAGATTGTTTAGATTGAGGTCTGGATAGAACAGACTGAAGTCACGCACAGCAGGGAGCTCGGGGCAGGCTGGAGGAGGGACGGGGTCTAAAGGGGTCGCTGGAATGGAGATAACCACCTGAAGTCTGTGTGTGTACCTTACTCAGCTCTGGGTTTTTATTGTTTTTAAATGTATTCATTATTATTGTGTCTATCTGTAAGGGTTCTTGAGCCAAGGTGCAAGTGTGAAAGTCAGAGATAATTCTGGACAGCTGTTTTTCTCCTTCCTTTACTCGCATGGGTGCTAGGGATCGAACTCAGGTCACGCAGCCTATGTAACAAGGACCGTTACCTGCTGGACCGTCTCTTTGTGGCTCTGGTTTTAAAGGAGAGAGTAAGGCTCACCCAGGGAGGAGGCTTGCCAGATTCCATTAGAATTCTCTTGCAGTAACAGGAGTCCAACACAAGAGTCTAGACCCCAGCCTGGCAGTGGTGATGCATGCCTTTAATCCTAGCACTTGGGAGGCAGAGGCAGACAGATTTCTGAGTTCAAGGCTAGCCTGGTCTACAGAGTGAGTGCTATACAGAGAAACCTCCCACCCCCCCACCTCACCCCCCGCAACAAAACAAAACAAGACAAAAAAAGAGTCTAGACCCCGCCTCCCCAGACTGTCCCTTCTTCCCTGTGTCCTGAGGTGGTGGGGTCGGCCCCTGCCTGCATCCCCGGGCTTATGGCAGCCTGACAGTGACTAGGTGTGCCATCTGGGCCCCCTTCTCTCTTCTCATTGTCCTGGGGACGGGCTGGGGGAGGGCCAGTGGTACAGGAAGTGAAATGTACTTAGAAAAGAGTGTTTGACCTCGAAGAGTTGCCTGGGGTTTCACTCTTCCAGAAGTTTGATGGACACTGGTAAGAGACGTGATTCTGGTATGATATGATAGTCCTCAACTCAGGACCCAAACCAGCTATTGCTTCAGAAGCTGTACTACTCTTCCCTTCTCTAAGCCTCAGAGCCAGAAGATAGGGCTGAGCCTATAGCAAGAGGGACCAGGGTCAGACAAAAACACAGACTTTCTGAATAGTAGGGTGTGCAGGCCGGATCCCCAGCTAGGGAACCAACACATGAAGCATCCTGCAAGAAGACACCAGAAGGCTGGAAGGACTGGTTATATAGAGGCCCATGCTCTAAGCTTGGTACCAAACCAAGACCCAGGATGCTGAGGCTTTGGGGGCGGGATGTCTAGGGTCAGGCTGGGGGGCTTGGCGGACCTTTCTGGCTAGTGGAGGCCCTGGCCTTCCTGCCTGGGTTTCCTCTGCCCCAGAGGCCCAGTCTGGGGCAGGAAATAGAGACCTGTGCTGCTGCAGCTGTGTCCCAGCTTCTGCCTGACCTCCTGCCTCTTGCCCCTGCTGGTGGCCAGGTAGAACTCTGCGGGACTTCTGTGGGTAACTGCAGACAGGGCATGTTCCAAGGCTGTGGGCAGGAAGCCAGTATCGGCAGACTTCACCTGAGGTGGAAAAGGGCTGGCTGGCCACAAGGCATCTCTCTGGAATATGCGACCAAGCTTCCAACTCACTAACTTGCCTTTCTTCTGTGTATTGGAACCCCATGCAGTGGGTTAGCTAGGTAGATCCCTTGGTCTGTCGGCCACTCCAGGCTTCCATTCAGTCTGTCTGAGACAAGCGAGAAACAGACTGGGGTGGGGCACAGTAAGCAGTACATGCCTGTGATCCAGCACTGTGGAGGCCAGAGATTTGGGAATACCACATGAAGACTTAAGATGCTGGGGCTGGTCCCAGTTATATAACAAGACATGACTCCAAAAGTCAAAAATGAAGGGGGAAAAAAAGGGAAGGAAGGAGGGAAGGAAAGAAGGAAGGAAGGAAGGAAGGGAAGGGAAGGAAGGAAAGGAAGGAAGGAAAAGAAGGAAGGAAAGGAAGGAAGGACTGAAGGAAGGAAAGGAAGGCAGGAAAGGAAGGCGTGTACTGTAAATGGTTCCCCAGGGAATTCTGAGCCATTTGGGTGGGCACCAGGCTTTGAGAAATGTGTCTGGCACAGAGCGGAACCTGTCTCCTGTGCTTTTGTTCATTTCACAGGACATCGCCGGGTGGACAGACGGATGGAAGGGACACTTAGTTCTTTCCAAGGTGTCTCCCTATCTCTGTGGGAAGAAAGAGAATGACACAGGGCCAGGGAGTTGGTGACACTGCAAAGTGGGGGTGAATATGAGTGTGGGCGAAAACAATCTGTTCTCAACAGCAGCAGCACAGGGAAAGGTTGGCAGAAGTCACCCTGGTCCAGCCCCAGGAATGTGACAGACGGAGCTAGCCGCGTCCTCTCTGGGATTAAGCATGAGGTGGGGATGGAAGTAAAAACTGGGTCCTCTTCCCCTCCTTAGTAATCTCATGAAAAATCTCTCACACACTGAAGCATCGCCACTGTTGGCCAGAAATCCCAGTTGTTAAACGACTTTCAAAGATTAACTTTGAAAGATTATGTCTTGTTATACAACTGGGACTGGCCCCAGCATCTTAAGTCTTCATGTGGTATCAGAGAAGTAATAGCAGGCAGAGTGCTCGGAGTTCTCGCTCTGTGAGAACCTCAGTGGCTTGTCTCTTTGGAGTCTCACAACACTCCTACGGGAAACAGTGCTGAATATGGTGTAGTGGTAAACCTAAGTGGCCAACAACTAATCCTTCCTTAATCACTGCTCTTCCTCTGGAGTTAGGTGAGGCCCTCAAAGAGGCAAATGGGGTCCTGGTCTCTGCAGACATTAACAGTATGTCCCCCTGGTGTCAATGACCGGTGCCCTCCTCCCAATATTGTTGCCCAGAAACCACCTGCTCATTGCCAGACTTCTCAGTGTTAGAGCTTCAGGTGGGGACCTGAGATGTGAGAGGAGTGGGCCTGGCCTGTGCCTGTCAATCCTCCTGTTTCTATCAACAGCAGCACTCTGGCACACTGTGAACGTCCCAAGGCAGAGAAGCTAGATGGTAGCTTAGCTATCTTTCTCACACTGCACTTACTGGCCTCCCCGGCCCAGCCAGTCTCACTCAGTATTCACCTGCATATTCTTTTAAGCCTATAGCGGTAGAATAGGATGGAACGGCCTGGATTTTAGAGTCTTAGGTATCTGTAATTGGTACGGCACAGTGGTTCCCCCTCATCTGAGGGTGATGCATCCTCGCATCCTCGAATCACGTTGGGTGCATGAAGCCCAAACTGCATGTCCTGTCCCCTTTACCTATTACAGACCTGTAATAAAGTTTAATTTGTACATTAGATGCAAGATATATTAACATTAATAAGAGAACATGACACCTGCAGTAATATACTATAGCCAGCGCCTCTGTCTTTTTCCTTAAAGGAAGCAGTGTGAAGCTTCTCGTTGGTGTACTGAGTCACCAGCACCCCTGAGCTTGCACTTGAGGCCATTGTTGACTGAAATAAAGGTTTCTCCATCAGTCTGATAACCCTGACAGCTACGGGGTGACTAACGGACAGGTAAAGTGTACAACAGAGATGTACTGGACAAAGCGATGATTCATATGACAGACGAGGGGAGGGGAGGGGAGATTTCACTACACTCTGGAGACATAATGGATTTAAACTTTAAAAAAAGTCCCCTAGTTCTGGAAATTCCCATTGACTATTTTCACACCGCAGTTGGTTGTAAGTGACTAAAATCTCTGACAGGGGAACTGCAGAAAGCAGAGACTCCCGTACAGCACAGAGAGCAACACACTGGCCCTGAGCATGCACAGCTTCTATAACATACAGCCAGGAGACCGGCGTTTCCCAGAAGAGATGGATGAGAGTCACTCAGCTGTGTGGTAAGTGGCACGGGGCAAGCTCCATGGTAGCCAGGTGTGCTGACACGTATTCCAGCACACAGGGTCCTCCTGAGGCAGGGCAATCAAGAGGCTAAAGCTGAAGGGGGCGGGGGCTGAGAATCTGAGACCAGCTCTGTATCCAAACAAACAAACAAACAAACAAACCCAAACCACCCAACCGTGGTGTCTCCTGACGTCATTGATTGGTACTCTTCTCAGAGTTGTTCGAAGCCTGAAGCTGACCCCCCTTCTACAAGCTGAGCACAGTCATCTCCCATCTGATAGGTTGTATGAGGATGGGTTGGGGCCAGGTTAGAGTAGTGAGGGTCCAGAGAGGAAAGATCCTAGACAGAGTCAGTCGTGAAGGATCAGAGAGGGGCCCGAACTCACGCAGAAGCTGCTCATGTGTCTTTCAAAGGAAGGCCTAAGAAAGCAGCTAGCCCAGAGCTGTTCTCTCCAGAGCTGATTGACAATCTGGACCTCAGCCTGGGGAAGGGCTAAGATTCCCTAAAGGGGAATGTAAAGAACACCCACGGCAGGGGAATTCTGTGACCATACAGAGGTAAAGGTTGGGTGCCAGGTTCTTTAAGCAAGAGCAGTTCTAGGGAAAGTAGTGTCTATGAAGAGGTTCAGCAGGGAAGTCACTCCTAGACCAACAGAGTGCCTTGAAGGGATGTGGGAGCTCAGCAGGAAGAACCCTTTAGTCCCATTTTACCTTTATAGATAAGGGTAGAAGAGTTAAGCGAATGGCTGGGGCAGAGATGAGAAGAAGCTGAAGGCCTCAGGATACCTAGCAAAAAAAGTTTTTGATTCCCCGTCTGGATTCGACCCGCTCAGGTCGGGGGCGGGAGGGGGGACGGGTAGCAGGCAGGTGTGTGTCCACAACTAGGCGACTGCTGGGCTGTTTTGACCAGCTAAAACTGACCCTGCCACGCGCTGTCTGAGAGGTCTTTGAGATCCACATGAAGGAAGAGTCCCCTGACACCAGGGACAGGTCTCCCTGCCCGACCCAGCGCGACCCCGACTCACCTTGGATGGAGCGACAGGACCGCTGCCTCTCCTTCCCGGAGGCGGCCCGGGTCTCAGGTCCAGAGCCGGCCTGTGGGGCCGGGGAAGGGCTGGATCCGCGGGTTGGCGCGGCGGCCTCCCGGGACTGGGAAGGGGCTGGAGCAAAATGTTTCTTATTCTAGCTTCTTCCTGCCTGGCCCGGCTCCACCACTCCCTCCTAATAACTCGTTTCCTATTGCCGAGCACGCCTCCCAGCAGCAGGGCTCGACTCTAGAGGGCCGCAGACCCTAGTGAGACCACCCCAACCCCTCCTGGCCACGAAAGGGCGGGCTTCGAACTCGAGCATTGGGGTCCTGGGCAGAACCAGGGGGATTGAGCTGGCTGCGGAAACGTCACTCTGGGCCAGGAGGATAGCGCGCACCCAGAGACAGAGACCTGGATTCGGGAGGGCTTCAGGGAGGGACCTGCGCGAGGTAGCGGCCAACTTACCTGTGCTCACTAAGGAACAGTGCAGAGAGAGCGGAGTTTGGGCTGGGAGTGTCTGCTCAAGAGTTGGCTCCGCCTTTTGGACTCTTCAGTTGGCTTAATTTGCCTCCAAATTCCAGCCCTTCACCCTTAATACTTTTGTTCCCTTCCGTTGTCCACAGTGCTGGCCATCAACGCTCAGCCTAGGGCTAAAGAGGCCCAGCTAGGTCCGTTCTGAGTCATTCTGCTCTGAGCACCTCAAGGCTCGGCAGTTGTTCCTCTCCCTCAAGTCAGGGGTGGCCAGAATAGAAAGGCCTCCTTATCCTTTCTGTCCAGTCGGGGTGGGATCCCAACCACGGGATGGGGGCAGGGCGCAACTAACAGATGGAGCTTTAGAATTCGGGGCATGGAACCTTGTGAGGCTGGAACCTGCTGCTGGGGAGTTGAGCAGAGGGCTCTGGGTAGGGAAGACAGGACAGTGTTCCTCTTCCTGGTCAGTTGCACAGGCTGGGAGTGGGTGAAAAATCTATGCCGTCCTGGGCAGGACTTGAGTTTTACTCTTAGCCTTGTGAATATCCACACTGACACCTCCAGGGTCTTCAACTTCAGCTACTACTGAGCATGGCATGCAGTGGACCATCTTAGAAACGGAAAGAGATGGTGCCCATCTAAGTTCCTTAAGGAAGGGGTTTGTCGGCTAGTATTTGAGAAGACTAGGGAAGGGGTGGCCCTAGTGCCCAGCGGGAGGACACAGAAGCAGTCTCTAAGGTGGCATGTCTGACGTGTAGATTTTGCAAGATGGGGCAGAGATACCCTACCCTTTGGCAGGAGTAGAGGCTGGGGGAGAGAAAGGCCAGAGGAGGCTCACAGCGATCTCACTTCCTCTGCTGAGCCCCTCCCTCCTCACACGACAGCAGCTTCTTGAATTGTGAGCTCTTCCAGAGACCCGGCTCAACCAAATTTCAGGGTCAGGACAGACCATGTCTGCATTGCAGCCAATGGGAAGTGCTGTGGGATTACAGTATCTGCTTTTCCAGATTGTGGTGGTCACTTTGTCACACTCTATTAGCTATAGAACAGGGAGCCTGGATACATGGCTGTCTTCACACCCACTCTTCCTCCTGCCTGCTATGGCTTTAGGCCAACCTCTCTCATTCTCCAGCCTGCGACTCTCTGTCTTGAGTGGGACAGGCCCCATGGGACCTTTGCAGCCCAAGTCCAAGGCCAGCCTCCTTGGGAAGGCACAGCTAGGGGATCGTGGGTAAGGTCAAGAGCTGGAGAGAGTGGCTAAGGGGAGTCAGTGGGGATGGGAGAGTTCCTGTGGGCAGGCCGGTGAAGTAGAACAGAGATGTAGATTTAGGAGGTTGAAGAGAAGCTGTGGACAGGGGTGGCATCTTCCCCCTCTTCTTAGCATTCTGGACACTGGCTGGTGCCTTGGCAGCTCTTGTGAACCCAAGAGCTCCCAACATGCATGGGGATCCTGGGAGGGGGGAGGGGGACATGGGAGGAGTGACACAGAGTTGGAGAAAGCACTAGGGCCTCAGGCCAATGAGGACATAGAAAAGGAATTACAGACTGCATCCAAGTCTACAAGAATTAGTTGCTTACAGGGCCCAGCTGTTTCCTATATTCAGCGTGGACAGAACAAGATGAAACAGGCCCAAAGAATTCCGATTTAGATCTAGGGACTCAGCAGGGTCTGAATTCCAATTTAGATGTAGGAACTTCCCAGCAGGGTCTGAAGCAGAGGTCTGCAGATCCTCAGAAGTTAGTGTGAGAACTTCAAGGAGGTCCTCTCTAGAGGCAGGTGACAACAATTTGATGCAGAGGCAGGCCAATGAGCTATCTGGGACCAGCATTAAGTTCTCAACTGTGTGCTATGTTTTTGTTTTGTTTTTGAGAACGGTCCCTAAAATCCTAGGCTGGCTGTGAACATGAGATCTTGCTGTTTCCACCTCCCCAGAGTCTCTAGGATTCCAGGTGCTTGCCCCAAACCTGGTTCAGGCCCCTCTCTTAAAGAGACCAAGGCCAAGCACGTACAGCCATGCAGAGCCCCTGCTTGAGTTAATGCTCTGCCACTGCCATCATGAAATTCTTCATAGTATTCTTAATGGTGTTTGGGCCTCGGACACATAATTTTTGTTTTGCACCAGGCCCTGCAAAGTCCGTACCCCATCTGCATCAGGGTAAGCCTGGAGAAGAGCAAAGGAGGGGAAAGCAGGAAGTGAGCTGGGGTTTGCTTCCCTGCAGTTATGGAGTGGAAGAGGGGCGACTCAGTAGTCAGGGGCACTTCCCTGGCACGTGCAAGGCCAGGCTTTTCAAACTAGAAAGACAAGGTGGATGACAGAGGAGAGTCGTGGGTCTCCTTTAGGGAAAACAAGGAGTACACATCTGCAGTTTTCAGTTATCCGTCTATTAAACACGGGAAGAGGTCCTTACCGTGGAGGGCTAAATGGAATCCTGAAGGGACAGGTGCCCTTAGTTCTAAGCATAAAACACCACAGTGTCTTGCAAAGATTGATCATGTGGGTCATAGAGTTGGGTTCCAGGCCTGGATCACCTACCTCTTCATCCCTCTTCATCATCCTTCATTTCCTTCTCTGTGCAATGAAGGGTATGAGCTAGAAAACCCCGGAGTCTCCTCCCAGCCTGTGGGACCCTCCGCATCACTAGAGTTGGGACCACCAAGGCATCTTCCGCCTCAGGACCCCTTGAAAGAGCTGTGCATTTCCTGCCCACCCTGAACCATCAAGGCCGCTCATCTCAAGGAGCCCATGAGCAAGGGATGACACATCAGGACAAAGAGCATGGTGGTTAGAAGGTGTCATGTGGTGTCATAGGGGTGCATGGACATGAAGCTTGGCAACTCTTGAGAAACTGGTCTAACCTTGCCTGCTCCCAGGCAGAGCACTGAGCTCTGGGTTATCCTTCCCCATATGCTTCCGGAGCTTCTGGAATTCTTTCCAGCTGGCCTGAAGAGGACAGTAAGTCGAAAGAGCCCAGGCTGGGAATTGGGACAACTGAATGTGATCCTGTTTCCTCTCCTGTAGAATGGGTTGGTAATGCCTTCTCAACCAGCACAGACCAACAGAAGAGTAATCTGCACACTGTGTTCTGTTTGTTAAGGGGAGAGGCAGATCTCTGAGAGGGGGTACTATGCTTAGACTCCAGGCATGATTGTGTGCTAGCAGAGTGAGCCAAGTCAGTACAGAATAAAATAAAATTTTTCTGCATAAGAATCATCCTAGTTACTTTTCTATTTCTATGAAGGGATCCCATACAGTTTATAGTCTCAGACAGTGAGCTCATGAGCATTGTGCTGAGGAGCCTGGCAGAGAGCAGGCAGGCACAGCACTGGAGCAGTAACTGAGAGCTGGTGTGTTGAGCCACAAACATGAGGCAGAGAAAAAGCTAGCTGGGAATGTCTTAGGCTTTTGAAACCACAAAGCCCACCCCCAGTGACACACCTCCTCCAGCAAGGCCACACCTCTCAGTCCTTCCCAAACAGTTCCACCAGCTGGGGACCAGACAGTCAAACGTGTGAGCCTATGCAGACAATTCTCACTCAAACCACCATAAGAATTTATAATAAAGGGGGCTGGAGAGATGGCTCAGTGGGTAAGAACACTGATTGCTCTTCTGAAAGTCCTGAGTTAAAATCCCAGCAACCACATGGTGGCTCACAACCATCTGTAATGAGATCTGATGCCCTCTTCTGGGGTGTCTGAAGACAGCGACAGTGTACTTACATTAAAAAAAAAAAAAAAAAAAAGAAGAAGAAGAAGAAGAAGAAGAAGCCAGGCGGTGGTGGCGCATGCCTTTAATCCCAGCACTTGGGAGGCAGAAACAGGCGGATTTCTGAGTTCGAGGCCAGCCTGGTCTACAGAGTGAGTTCCAGGACAGCCAGGGCTACACAGAGAAACCCTGTCTTGAAAACCAAAAAAAACCAAAAAACAAAAAACAAAATCAAAACAAAAAAAGCTGAAAATGGTGGCATAGATGATCCCAGCTACTTGGGAGGCTGTAAGGTAAGAAGGTCATACATCCCAAGGCTTGCCTGAATTGCAGAGTGAGTTGAAGAGCAGCCTGTGCAACTGAGATCATGTTTCAGATATTATTATTTTTTTTTCGAGACAGGGTTTCTCTGTGTAGCCCTGGCTGTCCTGGAACTCACTCCGTAGACCAGGCTGGCCTCCAACTCAGAAATCTGCCTGCCTCTGCCTCTCAAGTGCTGGGATTAAAGACGTGCGCCACCACTGCCGGGCTATCTGCAGTTCTCATTAGTATTAGATAGGAGCTTTTGATGCTAAGCTTATTGATGACAGTGGCACCTCCCCCTTCCCCCTTCTAATAACTTGTTATTAGCTCGGGAAGATGTGTCAGGTCACTGGGTGGGGCGAGCCATCTTGTCTTCTTCCTAATTCTCATCCTCACAGTGAATGTGCCTACTGAGCCTTACTGAGCATTTTGGACAGCCCGGAGCCTTCCAGAGGCATCTAGACTTTTCTTCCCCTCCAGTGAGAAATCGGGCCCGAGCTTAGTTGAGGGAGGGCCAGGCTAACTAGCAAGGGCTGGGAGGTAGTGTGAAGGGAATCCTGCGTCCTTTAAGAGGCTGGGGGCTTAAGGTAGCCATTGCTAGTGGGAAGGAGAGGGTCTCTGGGATTTGAGAGTAGGAATGGCTCGGGCTAGGGGAGAGATTGTTTAAAAGAGGGGCCAAGTAACTGGGCGAGGCTAGCGGCCAGCGGGATTTCCTTCAGCTCGAGTCACTCGGGAGGGTGGGACCGGATTGCTCAAGCAGGACACAGGAATCTGCCTTTGTTTCCAGCTGGAGGGGAAATGCCATAAATCCTTCCCTTCTCTTTGCCCAGCCTCTGCCCTTCCCAGGACTCAAGGGCCCTCAGGAAAGCCCTTGTCTCCAGTACCCCCGAGCCGCGGGCCTCTGTTCCATCATGCCCCACAACCCTGCCCCCTGTACAGGTCTGGAATAAACAGGCTGAAAAGAGTTGAGCACAAGTCTGCTCACCACTCTCCTCTCCTTGCAGAGCTGTAGCTCTGAAGGTCAAGGGAAGCCACTGAGGTCTGCAGGGAGGTTTTAGGACAAGCTCAGGGCTTCCTCTGAGTGCCCCAACTCTGGCTTACATGGTCGTAGACGCTGAACTCCAGCCCCAGCCACACAGACAATGAAGAGAATGGTGTGTGGTGCTAGAGACGCAAGTGGAGGAGTGGTAGGCCTAGAACTCCAGAAGCAGGGGACACTGCTTTTCCTGCATTCATGTTTGTGTGCCCGTGTGGCTAAGGGTGTGCATGTGTGCTTTATGCTTGTGTGTATGGCTTGTCTGTGTTCACCTGGGAGCCTATGTGTCGATGTTAGGTCTGTGATCATGCAGGTCCCTGTGTGTTCTGGAAGATGGCATGCCTACATGGGACCATACCTGTGTGAATACTGCCAAAATTTCCAGAAGTAGGTGTTGTTAGAGCCCCAGGCTCCAGACAGGGCCAAGCCTTGTTCCCAAGGCCTCCTTTCAGACTCAGAGTCTTTCTCCACAATGGAAGTCATGGCCTCAAAGGACAAGGGCAGAGGCCGGTGGATTCCGACCACTGTGTGTGCCTGGCCAGGTGGGCTTCTCTAGTGGTAGGCAAGCCTTAAAGCTCACGTACCCCAAAAGACCAGACAAACAGGAAAAAACTGGCTTCTCTCAAAGCCCATCCCCACAGTGACACACTCCCTCCAACAAGGCCACACCTGCTCTAAGACCACACCTCCTAATAGTGCCACTCCCTGGGCCAAGCATTTTCAAACCACCACAGGGGGTCATCAAAATACTGTGCTAGAGGCAGAGGCAGAGGAAACACCTACGTACCAGGTCGAATCTGTTCCTCAGATCCTGACAGGTAGTTTTTATAGGTGGTCTTTCTTCAGTGCTACAAACGAGAGAGAGAGAGAGAGAGAGAGAGAGAGAGAGAGAGAGAGAGAGAG
>JADRCD010122515.1:0-29244 GCA_019843815.1 Montemys delectorum
TTTTTTTTTTTTTAGTTTTTTCGAGACAGGGTTTCTCTGTGTAGCCTTGGCTGTCCTGGAACTCACTCTGTAGACCAGGCTGGCCTTGAACTCAGAAATACGCCTAACAAGTGCTGGGATTAAAGGCGTGTGCCACCACCGCCCAGCCTGAGTATTTCTTTTTTACAAAGACTGCATTGGATTGTTCTGTGTGTCAACTTGACACAAGGTAGAATCAACGGAGAGAAAGGAGCCTCCTTTGAGGAAATACCCATGAGATCTAGTTGTAAGACATTTTCTCAATTAGTTATCAATGGGAGAAGGCCCAACCCATGGTGGGTGGTGCCATTTCTGGTCTGAAATGCTGGCTTCTATAAGAAAGCAAGTTGAGCAAGCCAAGTGAAGCAAGTCAGTAAGCAGTACCCCTCCATGGCTTCTGGATCAGCTCCTGCATCCAGGATCCTACTGTGTGTGAGTTCCTATCCTGACTTCCTCAGTGGTGAACAACAATGCGGAAGTGTAAGCTAAATAAACCCTTTCCTTCCGAACTTGTTTTTTGTGCATGGTGATTTGTTGCAGTAATAGAAACCCTAACTAGGAGAGGCTTTTTCAAGCTTTCTAGCATAGTGATATTTATCTTCTTTATAAAGTTCTTATACTTCTTAAATTATGGATGTGTTCTTGCAGTAGTTAATACTTAGTTAAATAAGAAATAAATTTAGTACTTGCTTATATTACTTGTAGATATCTTTTTGAAATGTACTCAACTATTTACAGTTTTGGATTATTATTGCTTCTTGGACTTTTAGTTAAGGTCAAGTGTAGAACATGTTCTTATCACATAATAGATTATAGCTGAACATTCACACAGTTGACAAATAAGTAAAGATCACAAGCAAAAAAACTGGAGTTGTTTAAAATGCAGTAATTTATCCAGGATTTTATATTTACAGTGAAGTGAAAGTCACTCATGTTCCTCCTTAATTCATTGATTTAGTCTCTGGGCAGAAATGTTGTGAATAGAGTCAGTATGATATAATAAGGATGCTTCAAGGAACAATACCTGTATTTAAAACCCAGAACAAATATATGGGAACTCATCATAAATACAAGCTTAGCAAGCTGAGCATAGCCTAAACTCCTGTTTTCTTAAATTTTACTGCCATAGTCCCTTCATTAATCAGTTCTAAGACTAAGTAGCTACTCTCACTTTTTGTTTCAAGTATTTCCTTTCAGAACAATTCAATGAAAACATGTTGGCATTTCTAGTAATATTCCACTTGATATACAATCAAACAAACCAGTGTATTTTGATCAGTGCCTTTGGGCATCACTACCTCTGTTCTCAAGCCATGACAAACTTGTATATAATTCCAGAAAAATTTTGAAGCTACAAAAGCTATTTTTATTTTTCTTAAATTTTTAATTGTAACTATTTATAGGGAACATATAATATGTGAATGTAGGTGTATACTGGATAATGCTCAGATTTGGGTATATCTTCTCTTTAAAACTGGGATCCAATAAGTTTTTTATTTTATTTTTCAAATATTTATTATTTCATTTTGGTAGAAACATTTTTTAAAAAAATTCTTCTTAGAGCTGGGCGGTGTTGGTGCACGCCTTTAATCCCAGCACTTGGGAGGCAGAGGCAGGCGGATTTCTGAGTTCAAGGCCAGCCTGGTCTACAGAGTGAGTTCCAGGACAGCCAGGGCTACACAGAGAAACCCTGTCTCAAAAAAACCAAAACAAAACAAAACAAAACAACTCTTCTTAGAGCTTTTTAAAACACAGTGTATGTAACCTGTAGTCACCCTGTTCTACTGGAGAATACCAGAACTCCTTTCTAACTGTAACTTGGTACCGCTGACCAGCCTCTCCTCATCCCTCCCACTGTCTCCTACCTATAAATAATTGCTGTTCTGTTCTTAGCTTCTGTAAGATCAGCTGTCTCATAACCAGCATGAGTTTGAACATGTCCTTCTCATCTTTTTGTCTCTGACTCACTTTACTTTACATAATACCCTTCAGTTTTCATCTTACGGCTAAATAGTATCTATTGTACATATATATATATATATATTTTTATTTGCTTTAAAAGCAGTTTGTAAATATTTCTAAATCCTTCCCATTTGATTATCTACCTCTAATATGAGTAAATCCCTAATATGGAGCCTTTCATGTCAAAAGGACAGTTACTTAATTTCATTTCCCTAATACTATTGATTACACATAAGCTCATAGTATCTTTTGTTTTCAATTTGAAAAACTTCTAGAAAAGCTTTAGTTTATTGTATACCAAAAATGATGGCCCTCAATTTGTATAAATTCTGTATTTAAAAAAAAAACAGGTAAAGTTAATATAAAAGACTAAATTTTATTTTGTCCATATTTTGTGTATACGTGGGAGAGACAAGATATATATACACACACACACACACACACACGTGTGTGTGTGTGTGTGTGTGTGTGTGTGTGTGTATGAGAGAGAGAGAGAGAGAGAGAGAGAGAGAGAGAGAACAAATACAAGTGACGTTCTGTGGAAACCAGAGGCATCAGATCGCTGATCTCCCTGGAGCTAGAGTTGTGAACTGCCCAACATTAGCACTGGGAACCAAACTCAGGTTCTCTGAATGAGCAGTACACACTCTTAACCACTTATTCATCTCTCCAGCCCCTATAAACGATTTTTTTAAAAAGTAATTATTGTTAGACATTTGTTTATTTCAGTTGCCTTTGAGATATTTCATTCTAAAATGATCTTCTACATATAGTAGAGGCTGTATCCTGGAAATGCTAAACATGCATGTTATCTATACACATGCCTTACTGTGATTCTGACCTGAAATAATTCTTCCTTTTTTTCCCCCGTTAAGAAATAAATGTCAGCGGGCAGTGGTGGCACAGGCCTTTAATCCCAGCACTTGGGAGGCAGAGACAGGTGGATTTCACCATATGTGATGAGTTCAAGGCCAGCCTGGTCTACAGAGTGAGTTCCAGGAGAGCCAGGACACAGAGAAACCCTGTCTCCAAAAAACAAAAAACAAAAAACAAAAAAAAAAGTTTTTTTACTTTTATTTTTTTAACATAGGATGTCTTATAACATATGCTTGCCTTGAACCCACGATGTAGCCAAAGATAATCTTGAAATTTATCTTCCATTACCCTCAAGTTCTGGGATTAGAGGGTGTTCCACCACTTGAAGTTTTACAGAATTGAACATAATAAAAGTTCAGAGCTTCATCAATGGGACACAAGCACTCCTCTATCAACTAAGCTACGCCCCCAACCCCAGTTTCTGATATATGTTTAAATTTAGCAGCAATGTGTGAGACACTTGAGTCTTATTCTTGATGTATTCATCTTTGTAAGGAAATGTGATCTAAATCTTTTTTTCCTCGAGGAAAGTGTTAGACCAATTAAATTTTAACTTTTGTTTAGAAATGATAGTTTTGGCTGAGCGATGGTGGTGCACACCTTTAATTCCAGCACTTGGGAGGCAGAGGCAGGCGGATTTCTGAGTTTGAGGCCAGCCTGGCCTACAGAGTGAGTTCCAGGACAGGCAGAGCTATATAGAGAAACCCTGTCTACAAAAACAAAAACAAAAACAACAAAAATGAAATGATAGTTTTTTCTGTAACATATGCCTTAAGGAAATTGGTGCATTTTTATTAAACTCTTAGGTGATGCAAAGACTTTCTGGATGGCGCTACAAGATGATGGAAAAGTTGACTTTATGTTTGAGAAAACACAAGATGTCCTACATTCACTGAAACAGAAGATAAAAGATGGGTCTGCCACAAATGGAGGTATGAAAAATGAAGACTTCTGACACTTCATACTAATGTTATATACTGGTGATGCAGTATAATGCTACTGTTGTTTATTATAAACAACAAATACGTACTGTCCTAAGGCCCTAATGTGAATTTTATCTGCTTTATGTATTATAAACTTACTTTTCCCATATGTAGTGGTTTGTATATGCTTGGCCCAGGGAGTGGCACTATTAGGAGGTATGGCCTTGTTGGAGGAAATATGTCACATGGGGGTAGGCTTTCAGATCTACCTCCTAGCTTCCTGGAAGACAGTCTGCTCCTGGCTTCCTTTGGTTGAAGATGTAGAGCTCTTAGCTCCTCCAGCACCATGCCTCCCTACATGCTTCTGGGCGTCCTGACATGATAATAGACTGAGCCTTTGAACCTGTAAGCCAGCCCCAATTAAATATTGTCCTTTATAAGAGCTGCCTTGATCATGGTGTCTGTTCACAGCAATGGAAACCCTAACTAAAGGCAGAAGTTGGTACCAGGGACTGGGGTGTTGCTGTGATAGGCCTGACTATGGTTTTGTTTGGAGGGATGTGGATTTGGGGACTTTGGAAAGCAGTGGGATGCTTTAAGTGGGGCTTAATGGGCCACATTAGTAGACGCATGGAAGACTGTTCCTGAGTGTGTTTTGAACTGTGGGATTGGCTCAAGAGGTTTCAGAGAAGAAGACTAAGTATGTGGCCTACAGACTGTTGTTGTGGTATTTTGGTGAAGAATGTGGCTGCTCTTTTGCCATTGTCTAAAGAGTCTGATTGAGGCTAAGGTGAAGGGATTTAGATTAATTGTTTTGTCTCAAAACAGCCTGGTATAAATTCTGTTGTGTAGTTACTAAAGTTCATTCTTATGAAGAGCATTTTAATGAAAAGTAATAAGCATAGAAAGGAAAAGTACAAATGTATGGTTCAAAGAGTACAAGAACACCAGGAATGAAACTAAATCCTGTGTGCAAGGATATTAAATGGAATTAAAGGAGTGGTGACCTTTGAACCAGCTAAACTTATGCTTTTGCAGTTAAAAAAGATAGTTATATCTAAGCATTATTATGACCTGGTCATTGTTTTCATTTGGACTTTTAATCTGAAATGAACTATAATCCAGAAATGGAGAGCACGACTGTCACCCTGATCTTGAGGCGAGAAGATACAGGCTTTTGATCCTGATCTTAAGGAACAGTGGCCATGAAAGGCTTAAGACCAGTTATGGTGATGTGCGCCTTTCATCCCCAGAGACAGAAGCAAGCAGATCTCTGAGTTCAAGGCCAGTCTGGGACAGAGCAAGTTCCAAGACAACCAAGTTTAGGAGTGAAGGAGTTGGAAAGCAGAAAGCTGGCAATAGAATGAGGCCATGTTCTAGCTCTAGTAAGCAGTAGAAGTTAGCAACATTGGTCATGGAGCTCTGGAGTTAGAATCAAGAATAGAAGGAGACTACTGGGACAATTAATGATGCTGGCTAGCTAGAGCTAAGAAATTAGCAGTGACTAAGAAGAGACCACATTACTCAGGGGAAGTATTTTCTGAAAGCACAAGAAACTGTATCCTGAAGATAGCGAACATTGTACCTGTCCTGCAGCTGTACTTAGTAATGTGTAAGAATCACCCAGGTGGTACTGGTTTTGAATGTCTGAAGGGGTCATGGAGAGCAGCTGAGGCTTGGCATGTGAGAGGCCATGGAAGGCCATTGGTGAAAGTTTAGCCTCATTTGCAATTGATGGCCCAGGACTGAAGGGCTCATGTAAAGATGTTGAGGCTTGGCACCATAAAGAGAGCCTATGAGAGGCTGTTGGTGAAGCCTATTTGCAATGAGAAACCCCAGCATGTTAGAGATGTCAGGACCATGGGATGACCACCAAGAATAGCAGCAGCAATGGAGTGGAATCAACCAGAGCCTAGAGTACTACTACAGAGGGCAGAGCTGGAGATGTGACTCAAACCTTTAGGAAGAGCCCAGAAGATCATGTGTGGATCCCAGCCATAGGGACAAGAAGCTTTAAAGTTGAAATTGCCTTGGATACCCAAAGATGTTACAGATGTCGGAGCTGTGGGTTACCTGCTGAGGAAATCTGCTAACAGGGAGTGGAAACAGTCCAAGAGAAAGACGTGTGTTGCAGTCAGTGAAGCAGAAAGCAGTTGGAGATCTGAAGAGTGCTTTAGCGTTAGACACAGAGATACAGAGTTTGGAGTTTGCCCAGTTAGTTTTTGGTCTTGCTTTTGTCCAGGATTCCCTATCTGTGTCCTTTTGGAATAGTCATATACATATACATATATATACACACACATACATGTACATATATCACATATATCCTGTGATGTTGGAAATATGTGATCTGCTTTTTTATTTTGATTTTATAGGGGATTACAGTTCAGCTATTGGACAAATCTCAGAAGAGACTTTGAACTTTGAACATTGTTGAGGTGGTGATAGACTATGGGGAAGTTGGATTAAGTGTGGTTAGGTGTGGCCCCCATAGACTCACATGTTTGAACAAGCATATGGGAGCTAGGGAGTGGAATGTGGTGGTTTGAATATGCTTGGTCCAGGAAGTGGTACTATTAGGACTTGTGGCCTTGATGGAGGAAGTGTGTCGCTGTCCGGGTGGGCTCTAAGACCTTCCTCCTGGATTCCTTTGGTTGAAGATGTAGAACTCTCAGCTCCTCCAGTGCCATGCCTGCCTAGACACTGCTGTCCCGCCATGATGATACTGGACTGAACCTATGAACCTGTAAGCCAGCCCCAATTAGATATTGTCCTTTATAAGAGTTGCCTTGATCATGGTGTCTGCTCACAGCAATGGAAACCCTAACTAAGACACTGTACATCTTATAAAAGTGGATAAACCTGAGTTTTGTAAATGATAGTTACTGAAGATCCCCCTTCACCATGTGTGGCCTAGAACTCCTCTTAAGCACTGGCTTTAAGCACTCTTCCTTCTTTAGTCTCTGTTGGAGCTGAAAGCAGGCTACGATTTTCTCCTTTGTTTATACTTTTTCTTTTTATACCTTCATACCTGAAGTGGAGGGGAAGAATGTTGCATAAGTAATACCTGCTTCTTGTATAATTTTGGCATAAATGGGAAAATCCAACAGAATTTTGTTTACTCCATTTAGACAACTGGTGTATATATGACTCACTAATGGTAGAAATCATGATCAGCATGTGTAAAGCCCTAGGTTCTATCCCAGCATACAACAGTATACAAAGGTCCTGCTTCAAACAGAACTTATTATACTAGTTTTGAAAGCAAAATTTTAGTTTTTTTGTTTGTCTGTGTGTTTTCAATCCTAGTTGTTTAGAACATGAGGCTCTAAATTTAAGATCTTCCTCTAGCTCATTGGGATACAGGTGTGTAAAGCAAGGATGTTCCCAACTGTTAATACTTTTGGGTGTTCTCATCAGGTAGTCTATAGCCCTTGATAGTCTGAAAACCAGAAGATGGGCGGGGACTAGTAGTGGGAGGGGTTGTTTTTATCTTTGTTTGTTTGTTTAAAGTTTTGTTTAAAAGTGGGACGAGAAGCACTCTTGTTTCTCTGCCTATTCTGAAACAGGGTTATAATTGTGTGGGAGAGATGAGGTAAAGGCAGCAAATAATGTATCTGTAGTTTTAGCTGAGGTACAGGTTAAAGGTTTCTTTGGGAGCAGGTTCCTCCTGTCACTGCCAGAGCCTTTTTCTCTCAGCATGGAGTCTCTGCTATATATACTATGCTAATGACATTTCAGACACTCCTGATAATTTATTGTTTTTTTCCTTCTATAAGAAACTTTAAGAATTTTAAAGATTATTTCTCAATCTTTTGTGAGTGAGGTAGATGTAAGTTTGAATACACCTTTATCAGTTTTAGTTAATTGCCCTAAATAGCTGGCTTCCTGGCCTCATTTCCTTTGGTCTGTGCCACAGATGATCATAGGCTCTTTCCAGGGAGGTGTAAAGATTCAATGTCAGTTGTTGGAAGTGATAATGATTGTGTTTATCTCCCCCTCCTTTCTCTCTCTCATTTTCTTAACAGACTATGTCAGAGCAATGATTCTCGTAAATGCAGCGACTCTGAGTAATAGTCAAACACTGGAAAAGGGTATGTTCGTTACTCATTCCAACCCTAGTGTTCTTTCTTCTTTCCTTGCCAACCTTAATCTGTCAAGCTAGTTAACAGTAACTTGAGATGACACATAAGACCCATATTGCTAAGTATTATGAACCACAGTTTCCTTTATGAAAAGTTTTACCCCTCCTACAAACTGACAAGAAGAATGCAAGTTTGCCTTTTCTTCATAAAATATATAAAGAGGGCAGATAGAATTCTAAGAGTATTCTAAGAGCATTGTAAACCTGCTTTCTATCAAGAGCACTGTTAAGAAGGTACATTCCAGTATAGATGAATTGATGAGTTTTTTTTGTTGTTGTTGTTTTTTTTTTTAGTTTGGTTTGAAACCTTTGGTTTTTCTAAGAACTAAGCATGTTTGGTTTAAAAAGATCATTGATAACAAAGAAAAACTTTATTTGTAAGATTTCTGATATCGGATGTGTATTTTCTGCAGCAAACAAGTTTCCAGTTTAAAAAAACATAGCTCCCTGTTAAGCAGTCAGCACCCCTGGGGCCTCTGTAAGTTCTGGCTGACTTGAGATCAAGGGCTAGAGATCAGGGGTTCTCATAATACCACCATAAGTGTAATAATTTGCTGGAGAGGTAGTTCAGTGGTTAAGGTTGCTTTCTGCTTTTTGAGAGGACCCAAGTTCAGTTCCCAGCACTCATGTTGGTCACCTTCCATTCACCTGTAACTCCACCTCCAGGGTCTTTGACATTCTTCTCTGGCCTCTGTGAGCACCTGCTTTAATGTGCATGTAACTCCTCCATGTATAGATGTCATAACATAACAAAAATCTCTTAAACTTTTTGATGCAATAGCTCAAGAAACTGGAGGAAGCGATTTCATCCTCTTAACAGTTTATTAGGAAAAGCGTAAGATACACATTAACAGCCTGGGGAAGCAGCGTGTGGGAGATGAGGAGCCTGAATTCGGGTACTTCAGTCTCAAGTTTGGGGAGTATGCCACCCTCCTAATACATAAATGCTTTCATTAACCTAAAACCCTCTGGCACCTCCTCCCCCATTATATAGGCCATTTGTGGAGATCTCATTATATAGGCATGAATGCATTGGCATTGGCCATGGTGATTGACTCTGTCTTCTGTCTCTCATAACTCTGTTCAGTCTGAAAATTCCAAGCCTGTAATTAAACTTTGTTTTTTTTCTAGTGCAACAGCTACCATGTTGAAGCTCTCTAGGGATTCTAGTTAGTAGTTGTCTCAGTAGCAATCTAGACAAACATCACCCTGGAGATTCAAAGCCCTTAGAAGTGTTTGGAACAAAGACCAAAAATTATGATAGAAGATGCTGTTCTCTCCCTGACACTTGGGAGATTACTAATTTTAATAATTTGACATAGAACTTGGGCAGACCAAATATATATTTCTTGTCATGCCACAAATACCAAGACTAGAAAAAGACAGTCTGAAGTTATTTTATCAGTATTATCATTCCATAAATTTTAGTGTATTGTAACTGTGCCTTATGTGTTGAAAGTGCATTTATCAAATTTTCATTTATATTGTTAGATATTCCCGACAAACTTTGCTACCAAAATTTGGAGACTTAAAGTTTTTAGATCACCAGTGTATTTTGAATAATATTTTTCTCATTATTCTTAATTTCAGTGCTAATGTGTATTTTTACAATAGGTTCTCAAAAAAAAAATCTTTAACGGTATTCTTCAGTAACATTTAAGATTACAAGGAAAGAAACTTTTTTCTGTGTCTGGGATTGCGGACTAAAAATTAGATCAGAGGTGTAGTGATTCTGCGTGCACACACTCGTAGAAGTGAATACTCATTGTAGCAGTGAGTTTTGTCTAGTAGGGTAAAGTAAGGCAGAGGGTGCTTTTAGACAAACGGCCCCGAGCAAGATAGATGTGCTGTACTATACATTTAAATGGTGTCTGCATCAGCATGGTGCTGACATCCTTCCTATGTTGAAACTTCTGGAAGAGGACACTTATAATCTTTTCTTCCTTTTTCTTTTTTTTTGGGGGGGGGGGCGGGTCATTTTTAAATAGTTAAAAAAGGAGAGAAAGCCCTTTCCTGCATTTGTTGATTTTTCAGACATTTCAGTTCAACAATCCTTTTGCTACCTAAACACCTCTGTACAGTTTCAGAATGAACACACCCTTCCCTTTGGGGATTACAGTTTCATGGAGGATGGGGAATGGTAACAAGGAATAAATCCTAAGAAATATTTCTTTTCCTCTCTAAAAAACTTATTTTCAACTCATTCGGATTTTTTGTTTGGAGTCCTTAGCAACAGAAATGATACGTCAGGATTTTATGTCTTATATAGTCTATTCACCTGAATTGCAACAATTTTATGAAGACAAAAATATATCTATTTGCTAGTATAGAAAAACAAAAAGAGGTTGATGTTAGGGTCCAAACAAGGCCTTGGAAATCCAGTCTGAACTCCCTAGATACTGATTAAATACTAATTACCTTTCCTTCCCTTGCTTAGTTACAACTGTAATTACTTGTTTCCCTATATGAAAGAACAAAGAACAAATAGAATAGATGGTAAAAAGATACACAAGGAAATAATTAGGCAAATAGATCAAAAGAGATAAACCAATGCCTTAAACCCTGTCTCCTCCAATACATAGTTATAGAACAATGAGGAAACAAAAGATACCTAAACTGAAAATTTTATGACCTTTAAAGGCCTGGAAATACTATGCCACTTGTTTATAAAATATAGGCACAACTACCACTACTTTAAATAACTATTATTTTGATTAAATTGATATCAAACTCATTCTCAGGAGTAGTTTCTTCAAAGTTTTTACATTTATATTGAATTATTTTATTAATACTTTTGAAAATATTGGCGGTCTTATGGCTGAATCTCAAAATGTTAGTTTCTTTGGAAATTTTAGTGTTCTATTTGGGCAGAATTTCTAGACATTGAAGATATTGACTATTTTAGTGAGTTATTTCTAACTTTGTGTTTCTGTTGCTCCTTTTTGTACTTTTCCTGTAGATCATACCCCTGTGACTCAGAATGAACAGGAAAACAAATCAAGTGTACTTCCCTCTTCATCGTGTGAAAACTTCCCTCCTGAGGACTGTACCATTCTGTATGTATATATTATCCTTGTTAATGCTCCCTCAGTATGCTGTTTACTGAACATCCCTAAGTAACTAGCTCCTTTTATAAAATCTGGCTTAGGATGTCTATGTTTTATTAGTCACTTCGAGGATATTTGAAGTGTTAACATTGCCTCCAGTGTCAGCTCAGTGTTGACAGCAGCTTGTAAAATATCAACTGTGAGGAGAAACTTCATCTGACCCCTTCTTTGTTACTGAGGTCAGTGAACATTCCTTAGTTTTCAAGAGACTCACACAAGAGTAAATCTGATACCCACCAAACAATAAGGCCAGCACCAAAACCTTCAAATGCTGGTGAAATTCCTAACTTGTTGTGTTGTTCCAAGGGCAGGGGCCTTGGCTGCGGCCTGTGTGTCTCTCTCTCTCCCCCGGGGCTGACCTGTTGCTGCACGGCGCCTTAGTTAAAAAGGAGGCAATGTATAAAATGAGTTATTTTGTTGTAGGAAGGAGAAAATATGCTGGTTAAGTAAAGGGAAGGTAAGGAGAGGAAGGAGAGAGAGAAAAAAAAAGAGAAAGGAAGCAAGAGAAGAGAACAAAGAGCAGAGAGGAGAGAGAGAGCAAGAGAGAGAGAGGGAAAGTGAGAGAAAGTAAGAGAGTGAAGAGCAAGAGAGAGAGAGAGAGGAAGTAAGAGAATGAGGAGGGGCAAACCGCCCCTCTTACTGTATGGGGCGTGGCATGTCTGGCTTGTGGTCAGATGACTGGGTGTAATGTCCAGCTAGAATGCTGGGAGCTTGAGGCATTGTCTGCCTGATACAGCACTCATCTCCTGCAGGGGCAGCTGTGAGAGTTTGGGCTGAAATCTATGCCATTGTCTCAGGAGCTATGAACGCCTACCATCCCTTGTGAGCAAATTTACTCTGCTCAGTGAGTCTCCGGGGTTCTGAGGTGGCGGCTCTACTGGACACAGGCTGTTAGAACAGCCTGCTGCCCCACATTGTTGCTCTAATCTTTTTCCTTTCAGGTAAACTTAAACTAACCCTTAAAAAATTCTAAAGAAAAAATTTTTTTTTCTGTTTTACTTTCATATATTTTTGGCCTTTGTAGATAAAAACTATTACATGTTGCCATGCAGTAGTGGCGCACACCTTTAATCCCAGCACTTGAGAGGCAGAGACGGGCATATTTCTGAGTTAGAGGCCAGCCTGGTCTACAGAGTGAGTTCCAGGACAGCCAGGGCTACACAGAGAAACCCTGTCTCGAAAAACCAAAAACAACAAACAAAAATTACATGTAATTTGCATTCATAAATAATAGAGTTGTCTTGTTGGGTTTTGTTTGTTTTTGTTTGGTTTAGTTTTTCAGACAAGGTCTTACTAGGTAGCTGAGACTGGCCTTGAACTGTGACTTCAGCCTCCCAATTGAGATGTCATTGTAGCTTGAGTCTCAGAACAATTTAATATGCTCATGCAGAAATCTAAGTCTATGCTTTTATAACTCCCCTAACTGTGGCTCACAAAACTTTTGTTTTAATTAGAAATGCTAACCCAATATACAGCATAAAATCGCATTAGTTTTAAAGCATTGTGCTAGTTTGTTTGTTTTTTAGAGTACAAAGGTTATTAATGCACTGTGTCCTCAAGGAAGGTGGTAGGGGGGAACTGTCATCAGCAAGGTCCGGGTGACAGTTTGTGGTCTTTTTCAAAATTCACCACAGGGTCGGGTTGGGGGGTTCTTCCAAGAATTGCTAATCTTGTTTTCATAGACCTTAACGTCATTGCAACCACCAGTTATTTTTGTTTTGGCCTTACTTAGCTTAGTCAGAATGGCCTGGTCATTCTGTCTCAACATTCTGACCATCAGAACTTTGTTTTTAGAGCATGTCCTTGGGTATCTCTGGAACACAACTTCTCAGTGTCTGAAGCTGCTGCTTACTACCATAAAACTTTGTTTCCACATTGCTTGCTGCTTACAAGAACTGGAATATGGTTCTCTTATTTTACTTTATTTTTACATTCCTAGAACTTTGTTTTTTTACTTCACTGTCCTGGAACTCACTCTGTAGACCAGGCTGGCCTCAAACTTAGAAATCCGCCTGCCTCTGCCTCCCAAGTGCTGGGATTAAAGGTGTGTGCCACCACTGCCCGGCTTTATTTGCGTATTCTGTCTGCCTGTACACATACATGCTAGATGAGAGCATCAGATCAAATTACAGATGGTTGAGAGCCACCATGTGGTTTCTGGAAATTGAGCTCAGGACCTCTGGAAGAGGAGCTAGTGTTCTTACCTGCTGAGCTACCTCTCCAGCACCATTTTGGTTGGTTTTTGTCCACTTACACAAACCTGTAGGGCATTTTCTTAATGACTGATGTGGGTGGTGCTATCCCTGGGCAGGTGGTCCCGGGTTTTACAAGAAAGTAAATAGAGCAAGCCATGAGTAGTGAGCCAGAGAATAGCTTCCACATGGCCTCTGCTTCAAGTTCCTACCTGATTTCCTTCAGTGATGGACTGTGAGCTGAGACTTGCAAGCTAAAATAAACCCTTTCCTCCTCAAGTTGCTTTTGTCCTTGGTGTTTTATCACAGCAATGGGAACCCTAACTAAGACAGTCATGATATATGCCATGGAGACACGTGATATCTGATCTTTATTAGCTTTAGATGTTAGGTTCTTCTTATTACTTATTTTTCTTTTTTAGAGACAGGGTCTTATGTAACCCACACAGGTCTTAAAATTGCTTTGATGCTGAGGACGACCTTACTCCTCCTCCTTTCCCTTCCCAAGTACTATGATTACAGGAGTACACCGTTTAAAATGTGGGTTCTATTCCTACAGTTCATTTTATGATGAACTGGAAGTCCAAATTCATCTTGACTTTTTATTCCCTTGTGGTGGTATTTTCTTGAGATACACTGTAGCCCAGGCTCGCCTTGATTCTTGGGATATTCCTGCATTAGTCTCTCAAATACTTGGCTAAGAGGTATGTGTTTTGAAATTTATTTTGATATATCAAGAACACCTAACTTGATTATACAAATAAAATACAATTATTCTAGATGTTCTTAATTAGTCCTTCTTTACTTTTTAAACTTCTGACTTAATCATACCCATGTTCTTATACAGTTCACAAAATGCTCTCAAATGTGATTTTTGAAACAATATTAACAGTTTTACACACTTCTCAAAGCAAACCCTCTCTCTCCATTTCTTCTTTTAAACATATTCTGAATATTCTTTGATTTATCTTCCGAGGTTAAAGTTATATTGATGCTCCCCACTCCAATTATGTTTGTTCCCCAAAGGTAATGGTTTTCACATCTTTGACAAAGACCATTTTGAGTTGGAGGACATACAGAGGAAACTGGAAGGGATAGAAAATTGTAGAGTGTTAGCTCCTCTTAATAGTCCTCTGAGACTGGAAGGAGGATGGCAGTGTATGTGCCCATCATCAGGTACTAGAACTGCTTCACATTCTCCTGGTACTCTGCAGCTTGCTCAGGAAGAGTGTGCTATTTGTTTAGCTGGTGGTTTGGTTTGTTCTCTCTCTCTTTCTCTCTCTCTCTCTCTCTTTCTCTCTTTATTGTTGTTTTTCTTTTCTTTCTTTTCTTTTTTTTTTCTGGACATCTGACCTAAGACCTCATGCATGCTAAGATGCACTCTATTCCTGAGCTACAACCCTGATCTCTCAGGATTTTTTAATTATTATTATTAATCAAATTTATTTTTTTAAATGTGGATTCCTGTTGACTAGAAATTTCTCTTAAAAGAGCATAAGAATAATCAGGAACTTGGCAAAGGATTTATGTCTGAGGATATTCATCAAAACACTAACACAGAGACAAACTGGAAATAGTTCCAACAATAGAAGATGTGCCAACAGTTGATAGTATATCATTTACCCATTTGACTGATAAACTTCATTGATAAAATTGTGTACATAGCCAATTGAAGGAGCTTATGTCCCCTAAGGAAAAAAGTTGGCAATATTAACAAAACCTGGTTTACAGTATTACAATGTGGTTAGCCAACAGGAATGGCAGGGATTGCAATACATCACGAAGTTGCTACTCACAGCATTATTCATTGTGTGGAAGGTCCATGTCTTTCAGTGTTTATTACATACTAAAATATAGGTGTTTGGAGTTTTTTGAGACAAAAGTAAATAAAGTACCTATTCTAATATATAATAGACATATATGAAATAAAACTTAAATTCTTTGTAGAAGTTTAAAAAGTGCGTTCCAAGTACAAGAATTTTTTTATTTTTTTCCATTAATTTGAATACCAGTCCCATTTTCTTTTGTCAGTTCTCAGAATGTCAGTATTATTGATAGCTGTTTTACATATTATAGGAGGGCAAATCAGTTCAAAATTCTAAGATGCAGGCACTGTAAAGAATTCTTAACTATTTCTTCAGCTAGCCTTAGTTTTGCTAGGCAAAGACCTAACATCACACATGAAGAAATGTGTCCTCAGCCCTTAAACAAGTCCAGGCTCTCCGTGTTCTATCAAAGCCTCATAACAGTCACGGCTCTCATTTAGACTTCCTAGAATTGTCTTCATTACCTCTGACTTTTAAATGCCTTCAGAATATATAAAGTGTTTCAGAGTCTAGGTTGTCTTACTGCTGTCCAAGAAAGTTCAGTTGTTGTCACCTTAGTGTGCAGTGTTTTTAAAAATGAAGTTAAACTATAAATATGAGTTATAATAATTATTTTCTTCGAATAGATCTACAGGAAAAGAAGTATTGCTCCCTGTGAGCAACAAAGCTGGAGGGTCAGTGAAGAAGGAACCTCCATTGCATATATCTTTCCGTCGCCATGTCTGCTCCAGGGCTTGTCTAATGGAAACACCACTGTCCTTGAAGGGAGAAAACCCTCTGCTGCTACCAATCAGATGTCACTTCCAAAGACGACATGCAAAGACAAACTCCCATTCTTCTGCCCTCCATGTGAATTATAAAACACCCTGTGGACGGAGTCTACGAAACATGGAGGAAGTTTTCCATTACCTGCTTGAAACAAAGTGTAACTTTTTATTCACGGACTACTTCTCCTTCAATACTTATGTCCAGTTGACTCGGAACCACCCAAAGCAAAATGAAGTTGTTTCTGATATGGATATTAGTAATGGAGTGGAATCAGTGTCGATTTCTTTCTGTAATGAAGTTGACAGCAGTAAACTCCCACACTTTAAGTATAGAAAGACAGTATGGCCCCGAGTGTATCATCTGAACATCTCCAGCATGTTTTCTGACTCATGTGACTGTTCTGAGGGCTGCATAGACATGTGAGTAGAAAAACTTGGCGTCTCAAGCAATCTTCTGAATGTAGACTCATTTGTCCAGTCCTACTGTGTTCCAGTTTGCCATTCTGTCTGTCTACAGCCAGTGCACAAATTGTCTAAAATAGATGAAAAAAGATACCCTGTTTCATACCTGCTCAAAATGGGAATTTGCAATTTATTTCTTCTAAGGATGAATAAATGTACTGCCGTAGTTATAATAGCAACTGCAGGGCCATTGATGAGTGCCATATATTCCCAAACTCTTTAAATACGTTCTCTTCATCATCACAAAGTCCTATGTTAGGTAGTATATTTGTGTCATACAAGTAAAGAAGTTAGTCTCGGAAAAAACTCAAAAGAAGTCACAGAGCAGATAAATTTGAAAGGCAATATTTGAACCTTTGTTCCTAATTTCTCTGTTATTTGTTATATTTTACTTTTACAAATTATTTTGTTATATTTTAAGTTTACAAATTAAGTGTCAGTCCTGACTGATTTTTGGGAATGTAAGTGTGTTCACAACCACTGCTCTTTAACCACAGTATTGACATTCCATCAAGACTATGAAAACATGCTCTGATACATCAAGACCTTGAGAAACATTTTCTTTTAAAGATGTGTAATACATATATGTATTCATAGGTTTACAGATAATTGGGTAGATTTGTGTTATATGAGTAGTTAACAGTACACATTTAGCTCTTTATATTAAGCAAAAGAAAATGGGAAATTATTTTAAAATAGTTATTCCCTCATCTGAGAGATATAGTCAAGGACCCTTGAATGCTTAAAATCTTGTATTAGTACCAAAGTCTGTCTGTCTGTGTTTTCCCCACATACTCTAAAGCATTGCAAGTATGACACTTGATCTGTTAATAAATGGCTGTTCAGTGACTAATGGCTGGTGAGCAGTGGGATCTGCTTGTCATTTTTTATTTCATATTCTCAGTAAGATAGTAGAAACTATACTGCGGCAGTTTCTTCCTTCCCAGTGGTCAACTATAGTCCAAAAATATCGGGCTGCAGAGGTGTTTTAGAGGTTAAGAGCACTGCTGCTCTTCTAGAGGACTCAGGTTCAGTGCCCAGCACCCACATGGTAATTCACATCCAGTACCAAGGGAACCGCTGCCCTCCTTAGACAACAACTATGAGACATGCAAGTGGTGCACAGACATACCTGCAGGCAGGATAAAATATTAGGTGGTGAATTCCATACACACTGAAATCATAAGTATTAAACTACGTGCTGTTTGGAGTCATGTGATGGAACGCCACACTCCATCCCACTTGGAATGTGAATCATCTCTGTCCACAGTATTCATGATTTGCCAGTTAGTTACTTAACAGCCACATTGATTATCACATCAAGTGTCATACTTGGCAGTACATTCTAGTAAGCCTTATTTTATTTAATAATGACCTCAAAGGACACAAGTAATGATATATATTAAAAAAAAAAAAAAACCAAAGCATGTAAGGGGATATTAATTCTGATATCATGTGCTTGTGTTTCAGAGTATGTGAGGAAAGCACGAATCAATAGACTTTAGTACTGATACAAGATGTTAAGCATTCAGGGGTCCTTGAATATACCTCAGATAGTAAGGAAATAACTATTAAAATAATCTGTGGTAGAAGAACATAACTAAGACTATCAAGAAATGAGCATCTCCTGAGGAAAACACTCATTTTGAAAAGTTAAAAACCCGTATAATTAAATATATGTTTCCAGGTCAGAGAGCTCATTGCGGTCTATATTAGTTGTAATGAGCTTTTGGTTCGTGTTATTTCTCAGATAGGCCTATAGTGTTTAGAGAAGTTTCCATATAGTCCTTGAGCAAAACCTCTCGTATAAATAAAAGTCCATCACTTTTAATGTCATTTACAGTTTTACCAAGTCTTATAACTTGGTGATTTTTTTTTTTATTCTCACTTCTCTAACCCCACTGCCTTTCTTTTAGAAAAAAATGTGCATGTCTTCAGTTGACAGCAAAGAATGCCAAAGCATGTCCCTTGTCATCTAATGGAGAGGGTACCGGATATAAATATAAAAGACTGCAGAGACTCATACCAACTGGGTAAGGAACCTTAGATTCGTTGCAGGGTGTTTGTATCTATGAAGGATGATGTTATGTTTCTTACATCATGGGCCTGAGTGTGCACACATGGAAGCCGGAGGTCGAAGCCAGGTGTCTTCCTCAGATAAAGTCTTTCACTAAGCCTGGAGCTTCCCACTTTGGCTAGACTGTCTCTGCTGTCTGCCTGAAGCGAGCTACATATGTGCTCCACCGTGCCCAGCTTTTATATGAACTCTAGAGATCCGAACTCAGATCCTCATGCTTGCATAGCAAGCAATTTTACCCACTGGTCCATTTCCCTACCCCCCCCCCAGAGGACTTTTTTATTATGGTCTATAGTCTTACAGGTTTTGTTTATATTTGTTTCTAATGCTGAAAAATCTAAATTATGAAGAAATAATAACATGAAACCATTGTATATTAGAAATGGAAGTCAGTGACCACACACACATATTCACTCAGCTGCTTCAAGTCTGGCTTCTCAGGAAATGATTGACTCTGAGTAGCCATTTTCCCATTAAAACGTGTCTCTAACATGTGGGAGGCAGAGGCTAAATGAGTGATAACTGAGTTGAAGACCAGCCTGAGCTACATAGGGAAGTTGTTTCAAAAACAAATGAAGGGGCTGAGGAGCTAACTCAGTAGGAAAGAGAATGAGGGCCTGAGTTCTAATCCCCAGAAGCTACATAAAAAGCTATACATGCCTGCTAGCATAGTGCTATTAGAGGCTGGAGATTTATGACCCCTGGGGCTTGCCTTCCGGCTCAGCGAAGGAATCCTTTCTCTAGGGAATAAAGCAGAGACTACTAGAGCAGACACCTGACATCTGTGCTTGTGTGAGTATGTGCAACACGTGCATGAGCATGATCTCCCCCCCACACACACACACACTGATAATATAAAGATATATGCTTATTAAAAGAAAAAAGTGATTGAAAGAAACTAACTTGACAGTTGATAATTTTCACCTTATTGATTAATACTAAGAAACAGCATCAATAGAACTAGAATTAGAAGAGTTTGATCCTAGCCGTTTCCTTTACACATTTTAAAAACTAACATTGACTGTGAACTGGGCACCAGGATACATATCTTGTAAATATTGACATGTGGATGTTAATGAAACAGCCCCATAGGTTAAGCTCCGTTATATAAGCGTCTTATTTGAGGTTGGAAAGGTGGCTCAGTGCCTGCTGCTCTTCCAGAAGACTCAGGTTCAAATCCAAGCACCCACATGAGCATTCACATTCAGTTGTGACTCTGGTCCCAGGGATTCAGTGCCCTCTTCTGGTGTCTGTGGGCTCCAGGCATGCACATGGTACAATTATATACACAAGCAAAACTCTAATACACAAGACATAAATAAAAATGAGTTCCATTTTAAATTTAGAAACTGTAGCTAGTGAACCCAGGCAAACCTAACCTTAGGCTTTTACACCTCCCTCAGTTTCATTATTAAGTGAGGGAAGTAGCAATGTAGACTTCATTTTGCTTTTTTACCATCTTATGTGTATTATTGCCAGCATTTATGAATGCAACCTGTTCTGCAAGTGTAACCAACAGATGTGTCAAAACCGAGTCATCCAGCATGGTCCCCAGGTGAGGCTGCAGGTGTTCAAAAGTGAGAAGAAGGGCTGGGGAGTGCGCTGCCTGGATGACATTGACAAAGGGACGTTTGTGTGCATTTATTCAGGTAAAGCAAAGATTTATTTTTTAAAGATTTCTTTCCTCTAAGTAGGATCTATATACATCTGAATATCAATTGTCCTAGAAAGGGCCACTGGCATCATTTAGCCAGGGGCAGAACAAGATGTAGGGGTAGCTCAAAAGGAGTTAAGTGACTGGACCTTGGGACCAGAAGGGCTGAGATGCCGTAAGGTACCATGTGCTTCAGGAAAGGTTCTATTTCATCAGGGCTTGAGACTTAAACAGCACATTGTCTCCACAGCTACAGATGCTCTGGAGTAAGGGAAGAAAACTTCTAAATTAAAAAAACCTAATGACTCACTTACTAAGGTAAAAGCAATCAATCAAAACCTCCTTAATATTTTGAACTGACTAGAATTTCACAAGTTAGTATTGTAGTGTTGATTCAGACAGTAACTTTAAGGATCTCACTTAGTTTCAGGAACTTCAGAACAGTTGGTCCTACTTGAATCTGTCACATACCACTTACATACACATACACTACCCAGCCTGCCTAGACATTCTCCCTGTTTCTCACATGAGCCCTTTAGTGAAGCTGCCTGCTCACTCTGAGTAGTGTCCAGGAAGCGTCACTGGCAGTCTCTGCAGGAGCTGGAACAGGACCTGAGGCTGACCTAGAAAAATGAGTAGCAATAACTAGGCACCAATTCCAGCTTGATAAGTATCATTTTGACTCTTGAAAGAAGATGATACATTAAATGAGACAGATTTTAATAGTAAACTGAGTTTGAGCATAATAATAGATTGAGGTCACAAATTTTAAATAGGTCATTTTTCAGAAGAATTTAAGATTTCAAACTTTAAAAAACAAGTCTTGTCTAGAGTGCTTTTACATTACATTTGTTTTTACATTATTGT
Organism: Montemys delectorum; assembly: GCA_019843815.1. Lineage (NCBI taxonomy): Eukaryota > Metazoa > Chordata > Mammalia > Rodentia > Muridae > Montemys > Montemys delectorum. The sequence goes on from JADRCD010122515.1 coordinate 20,876, forward strand.
GGATCTTTATAAAATATCAAAATGGTCTGGTGCTTCTTTCATGTAGTTCATATTTATTATGAATATAAGACAGCCTCCCATTGGTCTTTTTTTAGTATCTTGGAATGGTTTTCATTGAGTATCCTAGAATTTGTAGGGTGGGTCTGTCTCTCTAGAAACAAGGTGCTCCTGGCACAGAGAAGACAGATGCCTACTTGGTAGTTTTCTGTTTTGAGCACTATCTGTTTTATTTCAGGAAGGTTACTGAGCAAAGCCACTCCTGAGAAAACTAATACTGGTCAAAATGGAAGAGAGCAACAGTACATTGTGAGAAATACATTTTCCAAAAAGAGGAAAATAGAAGATGTATGTTCCGATTGTGAAACACACTGTGAAAGTCCTAAAACTGAGGAATGTCCAAAGTTTAGCAGTGATCTCAAAGAGCCTGCTGTGTACGTAAAAACTCAGAAATGTTTGGGGTCTATCCCCTCTGTGTCTGTCTCTCTTCCTCTCTCTTCCCACCATCCTTCCCCTAAACATCCTCTTGCCTCACAGTTTAACACTTCTAGAAATTCAGCATTCTTACCTTCATATCTGACTAACACATTTCCTTCTGTGCCCCATTTCTGAGCTCACTGTGAATAACCTCCATCTGATTGTTTATGAGTGCTATACATTTTAATTTTCTGTATCAACATTCTATTTGGAAAGCTTTATTAGGGTCCCTTAATTGTTTAAAAACACATGTGTAAGTACACTATAGCTGTCTTCAGACACACCAGAAGAGGGCGTCAGATCTCATTTATGTGGTTGTGAGCCGCCATGTGGTTGCTGGGATTTGAACTCAGGACCTTCGGAAGAGCAGTCAGTGTTCTTAACCGCTGAGCCATCTCTCCAGCCCTAAAAACACATTTTAAAATTATTATTTAATGATTACCTTTTTCTTTCTCCACTAAGTAGCATAGATATTATCTAGATTAATTTCTTTAATGTTTTAATTTTAAATTTTTGTGTTTTGCCTGTACCACTTGCGTGCCTGGCACCCTCAGGAGCCAGAAGCAGGTTTTGGATCCCCTGGAAATAGAGTTATAGATGATTATGAGCTGCCCTGTGGGTGCTGGGAATTGAACCTCTGGAAGAGCAGCTAGTGTTTTTAACTGCTGAGCCATTTCTCCAGCCCCTAGTTTAATTTCTAGCAATAATGGAAGTTTATGAAGTAATGATATTACCTATATTTAAGGTCTAATAAAATGACCTTTTCTTGATATACAGAATAACTTTTCTTTTAATTTTCAGGGAAATGAACTATAGAAATATTTCAGGAACTCAGCGTCATTCAGTCATTAGAAGACCTAAATCCAAGAAGGCTGTTTTTCATTACAGTGAGAAAAATATGGTAAAAATCACAAAATGAAACTGAGCTCACTTGCAATGTTAGTGCTGGCGGGGTGGGGACAATTCAGGAGGATCAGGAGTTTGAAGGCAACTTGGGGTACATAGCAAGACACTCTCTTGAAAAACAAGAGAGATGCCTTTCCAAGGACATCAACTATTGTCTTGCCTTTCTAGCCTTTACTAAAATATTTATGCTACATAATTCTATGTAGGTTTTATTTTGTTGTTTTGAACATACAGGCTAGATGCAAAAGTCTGAGATACAAATTTATTGTTTTTAGCCCAAATAATATCTTGACAGTTGTAGTTGTAGCTTACTGATGTGCCTAGAATAAACAGTTTAAAATGGATACCGTGTTGGCCTCACTTACGCCAAGGCTCCTTACAATGCCAGCTTCGCAGCTTTTCAGATTTAGCCAACTATATGTGACCTATAAAGAGTGATCCTTGGTGAAGAGGCCCAGCCGCTAAGTACTTTTTCCTGGCTTAGAAAGCACAGCTGCCTTCCTTATTTTCTTTGAAGGGATTTGTTTGCTCAGATCCTGCTGCCCCAGAAGATAAGAATGGATTTAAACCAGCTCAAGAACATGTGAACTCTAAAGCGAGGAGAGCTCACGGTAGGCTTCATTTCTTTATGGTTGCCTACCTTCTGCCTGTTTGTCCCTTTATTTAAATCTACAGCTCCTTTCCATAGACTTCATAACAAATTGATGGGTTTATCAAGTGGACATTGGCAAACTGTACTGCAAATCTGGCCTGCCAAATGTTAATTGTGATTGGCAAAAGAATGGTTTTTATGTTTTTAAATAGTTGAGAAAAAAATCAGACAGTTCATAATATTTCATGACAGTTGAGAATTAGGTAAACTTATGAGTGTCCATAAATAAAGTTTTAGTGGACTATAAGCTGTAGGCGTTGATTTACAGTTTTCTATTTTCCCTCTACATCAGTATACTCACAACAGAGACCATGTAACTGCTAAATTCTTGGTAATTAATCCTAAATATACAGGAGTTTGCAGATTTCTGGTCTGATTTCAGCAGTAACCTATTGCATGGAAGAGGGGTTGAGTGGATGGCTCTCACTACATGGTCCACAGGTATTGTCTGTGGCTTTGGAAGTGCTATTCAAAGCAGCCACATTTCAAATCTTCCTTTTGGACTCTTAAAGATACATCACTCTAGCAGTTCAGCCCACAGCGCTGTATAGGACACTCAGTGTAATGCTAGGGAGGGTATAAAATCTCCCTCCACAGAATATGTCTTTCAGAGTACAGTCTCTGCATGATAAATGTTACAACTTGGGCAGACCTGGGTTTCTGAACTTTTGTATTTCAATGGATCCCTCAGTAGAGAGAGATGGATGACAGATGTCCTGTTCAGAGAACAGGCCAGCCACTGCAGCCTCTTCTCCCATTTCATATCCTTAATCTACAACGCAAACTCCCAAACTAGTGTTGAAGGATAGATTGGTGGAGGTATGGCTGCTCCTTGCTGGGAAAGTTTTATTAAGAAAAGGCATTTTAATAATCGTTCTTATACCCTTTAATACACATGAGCCATATGCATGTGGTTGCTTTGGCTCTTTCAGTATTTGCATCATTTGCTAAGTATATGTAGCAGGCAGTGTTCAAATAACAATAACATATAGCTCGAAGAAAGTATCAAAAATCTTGGACTAAAATATAGATACTGTCGGATCAATATCCATATGATAATGATTAAGCCAGAAGCCTTTGTTTTTAGGAAATATAATTTCTTTCTATAAATATTTTTAATTAACAATTATAAATATTTATTAGTATAATGTGGCATTCAGTATACACTATATAATGATCATTCATCTCAGGGATTTGTCATTTCTTCCCTATTGGCTATTTGGAAATATGCCATTAATTATTGCAACCACTGTTATCTTACTATGCAGTCTGGGACATTAGAAGTTGCACCTCCTATCTAACTGTACCTGTACACTTAGGAACAACCTCATTCTGCTCCTTCTTCCCCATAGGAACCACTATTCTGCTCCTGGCTTCTAGGACATTAACTATTTTTTTTTTTTTAAGGAAAAAAAAATACCTGCAAAGATTTTTGCTTCCCCCTCTTTAAAAAAAAATAAATAAATTACCTGCTTATTTGAAGGAAAGAATGTTCATGTATGTATGGCATGGCATGACATGCGAAGATCAGAGGATAGCTTTTGGGAATCTGTTCTTCCCTTCCACCATATGGGGTGCCAGGGATTGAACTCAGAACTTCAGGCTTGGCAGCAAGTACTTTTACCCACTGTATCATATCATCTGCCTAAGATCAACTTTTTAACTGAAGTATAATTGGGGAAGGTTGTGGGTGCGGAGAGGCACTTTATTATATTGTATGAATGGGTTCCTTTTTTCTTTTTTGGTTTTGGTTTTTCGAGACAGGGTTTCTCTGTGTAGCCCCTGGCTGTGCTGGAACTCACTCTGTAGACCAGGCTGGCCTTGAACTCAAAAATCTGCCTGCCTCTGCCTCCCAAGTGCTGAGATTAAAGGCGTGCACCACCACTGCCTGGTGCTTTTTTTCTTTTAAGTTCGTTAATTTATTCTATCTGACATGAATTCATACCTTGTATGTTCACAGTTAATTCCATTATGGATGCAAAACTTGACTAAACAGCTCATCACCTTTATGGGTTTATAAAAGTGACTGTACAGTTACAATTTTTGACTGGTCATTTTGTAAAGGCACCAAACACTAATATGTACAAGCCCTTGAAAATGCAGTTGTTTTTGCTGAGGTTTAGGGAAAAAATAACTCCTGATCGTTTTCTTGGGACATGTTAAAGGCCTAGCCACTCTCTTTGTTACATATGTCTAGAATATACTTAAATGTAGATTCCAGAGTTGATGAAAAGAAAGTCACTGTTTTTGGATTTGCTATTAAATACATTCATGAGAAAGCAACATATAGATTCATTAAAGAGGTGATGCCAAGAAAGAAGACAGGCTTTAGAAGCTGGGCATGTGTGTGTGTGTGCAGCAGTTCTCAGGTAAATCTTGTAAGTCCTCCAGACTCAGTGTTTTTTCATTTATAAAATTCAAGTAATACGGCCTACCTTAACATGTGATAAAGATTAGCGCTAATTAAAGCAACTGTCATCTAACAAGCTCAGTACTGTTACTCAGCCTATTACATGTCCTGACAATTCCTTCCTAACAATGTCTACTAGAGGACTTAAATTCAAACCAAGCTGGAGATTCTGAAGACAATCAGCTGACTGAATCAGATGTGATAGATATAACTACAAGTAGAGAAGACACTTCCCCAGCACACAGTTGTAAGCACGCAGCCATATTGAATAGTAACACTAAACAGGTGCTTGAAGTCCCAGTAAAACAGTCCCAAGAGGAAGAGCCTGCAGCCTCTCAAAGCCAGCAGGCCTTGTGTGCTGAGGAGCTGCCAAGTGAGAGGACAAAGCGTCCATCAGCTTCCCTGATGCAGCTCAGTAAGGAGAGTGTGTTTCTATTGGATGCTTCAAAAGAAGGAAATGTGGGCCGTTTCCTCAATGTGAGTATCAGGGTTGGGATCCCTATTTTTAAGCACTCTTTTCTCTAAAATTCATCAGGAAGATAAGATTAATAGATTCTAAAGACAGAACAGACTACCCAAGTCAGTCCTCAGTGTATTTGTGTGTGCTATTTCCTGATGTTTAATTCCTGCTGCTAATATGGGAGTGACAATGTGGGGCTTTTTGAGAGTCATACTAATTTAATATAAAATGTTTGGAAGTGCTTAATGCAGTGAACATTTGCATTAGAAAACTTAAGAAATGCTAGGCATGGTGACTCATGCCTGTAATCCCAGCACTTCTCAGGCTGAGGCAGGTGGGTTTCCTGAGTCTTAGACCAGCCTGGGTTACAATGTGAGAACCTGTCTTTAAGACGCAAAACAAAACAAAAACAAATAAACAAAAACCATAAAACCAAAAACTGTCAATGCATCAAGAAGTTTACAGAGCTGGGAGGATGACTCAGTAAAGTGCTTGACAAGCTGACATGAGGCCCTGAGTGTGGGTCCCTGTACCCACATTTAAAGCTAGTGTGGCTGTATGCATGCCTGTAACCCTGGAACTGTCTTGGGTTGAGACAGAAGGCTTGTTAGGCCCAGTTTCAGTGAGAGATGCTGTCTTAAGGGATGATAGTTAAAACATGATAGAGCTGTGCACCCAAGACTCTCCTCTGGCTTCCTCATGCACATACACAGACATGTGCATGCACACAATACCACATACAGTATGTCATATACAGACACACACACACACACCAACATCATCACACACACACACACACACACACACACATACACACACACACACTTGTAATCCTAGTACGGTGGGAAAAGACAGGGAGATGCTGGGGCTTGCTGGCTTGTCTAGCCAATCATTAAGCTCCAGGTTCAATGACTATTGTCTCAAGAAATAGGGCTAAAAAGTATGAAAAACTAAGGTGAAGAGCAACCTAGACATCTGTCTGACATTTGACTTCCAGCTTCCACAGACACATGCAGATATGCATGCATGCATTCATGTGTGCACATGTGTATATGAAATACACACAGTTTCCAAATTCGATTGTATAAGCTGCAAAAAAAATTGAATTGGAAATAATCATCATTGATGCTAAAGGATGGACATATACAAGGATTTTGTACAGGCTTGGTGCCCCTGTGTGTCTTATGATGGTAATAAACATCGACATTGAGAAAACAGTGGGCAGCTAAGAATACTGAAATGGAGGTATTGAGAGTATCATTATGTTATGAGCCTTGGGAAAAGGTTAGGTGGCTATCTTGAGAGAAATCAATTTCTTATACATGTCCCCTTTCCAAAGTGCTAATTTGGGTTAGGATATAAGGATCTTACTGCGTATACTCTTTGTGTTACACTCTTTCAACACTTTTGTTTGTTTTCAGGGCCTTCTCCATCCATCTATTCATTTATTTATTTGTTTATTTATTTTACATTTTTGAGACAGTGTCTTTTCTGTGTAGCCCTCGCTGTCCTGGAACTCACTGCCCAGTTAAAGCCTTCTTTTGAAAAGTATTATGCTATCACTTTCCCTGACCTCATTCTATGGCCCTTGTTTATTCTTCCTCCTTTTTCTTTTTTCTTAGCTCTGCAAATGCAAGTAAATACATGTATGGTGTTGGTTCTTTTTTATATAGCTTATTCACTTTGTGAGTGTATGAGTACATGGGTGGCGGCCTACCTGCGCACATGCACCTGTGTGTTTGGGACCCTTAGGTCAATCATGGGCGTTGTTCCTTCAGTGCTATTCCCTTTGGTTGTTTAAAACAAGGTTATCTGTTGGCCTAGAGTTCACTCATCAGGCTGGGTTGTCTGGGCAGCAAGCCCCAGGGACCCTCCTCCTCCTGCCTCTACAGCTCTGGTGTTAATATGAGCATATGCCACTACACCTGGATTTTTCACATGAGGTCTGGAGATTGAGCTCAGGACTACGTGCTTGTATAACAAGTACATTACTGACTGAGCTGTCTCTTAGATTCGCTTTTGAACTGACAAGACTATCCTGAAGTTTATTCTGTATCAGTACACAGGAGCTCCTCATCCTCCTATTTTATACTCATATATTTTGTATGTGGGGAGAGGGGATACACACATGTGATATGCATGTGCAGAGGCTAGGGAATAACTTGGAGACTTGGTTCTCCCCTTTTTACCAGGTAAGTTCAAACTCAGATTGTCCGGCTTGTTGGTAAATGGCTTTCCCTACTGGGCCATCTCATTGGGCCTGATTCTTCTTGTTAGCATGTGTCTCCCTTTATGCTGCATGGAATTCCATTGTGTCAATTTTAACTAGTTCCCAGTAGGCAGGTATTAAGACTGTTTCCAAATGCTTCGTGTTTAAAAACCAATATTTATTAACAATCTTACACATAGATATCTATGCAGATGGTTCTATACAGAACATTTCTAATATAGTGTTGATGAGCTGGAAGGTAAATGTATTTATAATAATATTAAGTACTGACAAACAATCCCCACTTGGGAGTTCTATTTTGTATTTCTATCTGCATGGGGTCGGAATGGCTATACTGAATTGGTTCCTGCTACTGACTGCACATTAAGAACTGTGGAGGATTGCACACTACTTAAACTGAGAAGGACAGAACCTGTGAGATGTGTAGGAAACAAGGATATTCACATGCTTTATAAAGTTTATGCTGTGTCTAACCTTGGTTTAAAAAAAAATTTTTTTTAACAGCATAGTTGCTGCCCGAATCTCTGGGTGCAGAATGTTTTTGTAGAAACACATGACAGGAATTTTCCATTGGTGGCCTTCTTCACCAACAGGTTTGTGATTTATTTTGTTTATACAATTTAATGCTGCAGCTATGGCTTTTAAGATAGTAAATGTGAAAAAGTATGAAAAGATGTAACATAGCTCCAAACATCTGGTACTCATAAAATAGTCAGTTTACCAAAACTGTTAAATAGTCAGTAAAAACTTAAGTGGTTGGCATTTCTATTCTTTTTTTTTTAAGTTTTATTGCATTATAATTAGAAAAGTTAATGATTTCAATTTATCTGAATTTGTTAACATTTAAAAACATATTTTAAGTAAATAGATTAAATCACATTCTTGTTTCCCTTCAATAACTACAATATCTTTTTTGTCATATTCCTTAAAATTTATAAAATACTATAACAATAAAAATGAGTATTATAAAAGTTGTTTGATGTAAAACAACAATCCATTTAACAGTCTTATGTAGATGCTTGTCTACAGCAATACTGAAAGTACATAGTTTTTCTCAATATAAATTTTAAATAACTCCAAACATATTAACTGTATATTTCAAAATAATACATCACTACTAGTATTTTCTTAATTGAACATAAATATATGAAGTCTTTTTGTTTCTTTGTTTGTTTTGTTTTTAGTAGAGCTTAAAATCTTGGTTCTTACTGTGGTACAAGCCCAAAATAAAAACAAT
>JADRCD010122523.1:0-10452 GCA_019843815.1 Montemys delectorum
GGGGGGGGGGGGAGTCAGGAGCTAAGATTTCCTTCCATCGTCATCCAAATTGAAGCAAGGAGGTAAGCTGTTTTATTTTATTACTGGCTAATCTTTAAATATGAGATGCTCCTGGAGAGAAATCCAAACTTTGGGCAAGACTTGGCTGAGAGCCATATGCAGAAGGCAAGCAATACTCCAGTTCCCGAAGGAGACTCCTGACCCATCCCCAGACCATTACCTACAGATCTCTCCGTGTCCTAACACTAAGGTATTTGAAGAAGACATTTATTTTAGTGGTTTATTAATGTGTTATTTTTGATTAATCAATGTATTTGCTCATCTAATTATCAGTGAGTTTAATTTCTCATTGCCGGTAAGAGATAGGATTCTCTAATATTGGTAGAAAATAGCCAGAGTATTCTTTCATATTGTTAGTCAAAATATCTTTAAAATTCTAGTCAGAATGTGCTGGTCTGCGCTTTGATCAGAGACAGACTGTAAGATGCATAGCAGGAAGTTCTGAGCGCCTAACAGATACTGTGCTTAATACCCAGCCTGGGAAAAATCTTTCACGTGCAAGTTTGGGTTAATATAACAAATGCCTACATATCTATGGCTTTAAAGAGCATGTTAATATTTGGATATTAGAAAGTGTGACTTTATATTTGCACTAGCTTCAGTACTGCTTTTCTTTACAAACATAGACTGTCGTGACAGCATTACATGACAGTCCCATACTTGATGGAGAAATTTCTCAGATGATAAAAAAATGTAAAACTACTCTTTAGTGTGATGGGACTGACAGGTCCTGAATAAATGCCTAGGCCTTATAGCTAGGCTTGGTCACAACTAGGACACAACTTTTTAACCCATTTATTCTATTCTAAGTTCTGCCATGTGGCCTGCATCTTCCTCAGAGTCTCCCTAGCAAATCCCCCTCATCAAACTTGTCTCTCTCTCTCTCTCTCTCTCTCTCTCTCTCTCTCTCTTTCTCTCTCTCTCTCTCTCTCTTTCTCCAGAAGTCCTACCTTCCTTTTCTACCTTTTCTATAGGCCATCAACTTTTAAATTTTTTTTTTAATTTTTTTTTTCAAGACAAGGTTTCTCTGTGTAGCCCTGGCTGTCCTGGAACTCACTCTGTAGTCCAGGCTGGTCTCGAACTCAGAAATCCACCTACCTCTGCCTCCCAAGTGCTGGGATTAAAGGAGTGCACCACCGCTGCCTGGCTTAAGATTTATTTATCTTTATTTATATGAGCACACTGTAGCTGTCTTTAGCCACACACCAGAAGAGTGCATTGGATCCCATTACAGATGCTTGGGAGCTGGGAATTGAACTCAGGACCTCTGGAAAAGCAGTCCAGTCAGTGCTCTTAATCGCTGAGCCATCTCTCCAGCTGGCCATCAACTTTTAAATAAACTAATCAGAAGGTAAGAGAGGGAATGTTTACAAACCACTGAGATAGGTGATGCTTAATGACATCAAAGTCCAGCCTGTAATCACATCTCTGCCGGTTCACAAATCAGCATTTGTAGAATACAGAAACAATCTTTACAAAGTACATAAAAACATCACTCCAACAGTTTAGTATTAAAGTTTATTTTATATTTTTTTTTTTAAAAAAATAGATTTGACTCTTATAGCAGCAGTTGGCTACAGCACTTTGGCTCCCAGTGAGTCACACATGTGCACCCACTCAGGAGCAATCTGAATTCACACACATACATTCACAAATGACACACATACACATTCACAAATGAAAGACACACAGAGAGAGAGAGAGAGAGAGAGAGAGAGAGAGAGAGAGAGAGAGAGAGAGCACAGTTAATTTTTGACATGGCATGACTAGCTCAAAGGTTGGCCATTCCTAAACCTTTCCCTACTAACAAGTGCTCCCTATGGAACTCCTAAACCTTCCCCTGCTACCCTAGCCCCAATCGGGGAAGTGACCAGTGACCATTTACCCGAACTCTTACATGGCTGCTTGGCTTTCTCTCCTGGAGCTCTTACATTCTTCTCCCCCAAGTCAAGGCAATTCTCCTCTCTCTTTCTCTTCTAGTCCCTAGTGCAAGCAATTTTCTAGGTCCTGCCTCAGTGTACCTGCCCAGCCTCTGGTTGTACAGCAATTCTTTATTGCCAATCAAATTCAGCTGGGAGCAGAGACCCTCAGCATCTGGGAATTCAGCCTTTTGGGAAACAATTTGAATTGAAATAGCATTAGAACCAATCTCTAACAGACTCTGGTCATGGTGGTTTATACCTGTAATCCTAGCATTTGGGAGGGTGAGGAACGAGGGTTGATATAAATTTGAGGCCAGACTGTCCAACATAGCAAATCATTGCCCTCCCTCGCCATTTTGTCTCTTAGGCATTGTATTTCATAAAGGGACAACAAAGCAGGTGGGACATGAGACTTGACAGTGATAGCAACAATCTTGGCAAACATATTCACATAAGAACCTTTTCATATCCTGGTGTGATAAGAGAAGCTGAAGCTTTGACCAAGAGCCAGTCAGGAACAGTTGAAGGCTGAGCTTGCAAGCTTTATGGTTACATCTGTAAGTGTTGCAGCTCTGAAGGGAAAGGCTTTTCCTCCAGCTGCTGGGAAAGTTTTCCAAAGTTTCCCCAGTGCAAGTGTATCAGCTCTGAACTGTTGGAGGGAAGTTTCCCCAGGGGAAGTGTTACGGCTCTGCTCCCAGAGGTATCCTGGCATGTGGGAGCCAAGGACTACAACAAAATCACCCCAAACAACAAACCTCACACAGGAGATTTATTGGTAAGAAAAACCCCAGGAGAGTGGCTGCCTCTGCTCAGGCAACAGAGAACTGGGCAAATGCATGGTTAGAGGTTGAGGGGCTTCCCCACCACTTGATCGGCATGAATACTCAACAACATCCATAACTAATAATATTTTATAGGACTTGGATGTGGATTAAGGAAAGATGCCAGTTTCAAAATAGCCAAAGTAGAAGATTTTGAGTATTATCTACACAAAATAATGATGAACATTTGGAGAGCCAGTGAGTTTTCTTGGGATTACTTACAGGAGGAATATGAGTGAAGGGTTATTGACAGGAGCAGAAATGACTCAAAGACAAATCATCAACATAGACACCCGTGTGAAGGACAGCTCACAAAGCTGCTAACCTGGAGCACAGTGAACAGACTGTGAGCAGCTCAACAGGTTGGAGAGTGTCCTTCCAAGAGATTCAGTTGATCTAAACCCCTTTAGGAGGCTGGTCTGGTCTCAGAGTTTTCTTTGCAGCTTGTCTTGTCAAGAGTTGCTCTCAACACTTTTTATTGCTTATTCCTGGAGGGAGGAGCCTAGGGAATCTGGCCATTCTGAGGCATCCTAAAGCTGTTTTGGGTTGTTAACTGTCTGGCTTACAGAGTTTCCCTGCAGGATGGAATTTTTCCACCCAAAGGAAACTGCCACAAAACAATTTGTCCTCCTTCACTTCCCCCTAATTAAAGACCCCCTCATTTTTCCCACTTTCCCCTTCATAGCATCTGTGTTCTACCATCCCCTTCTCTTGAGACCTTTCTGCACCCCTTCCCAGTGGTCTCTTGACTTTCCTGTTTGTGTGTGTTTGTTTGTTTTTGCTGTTACTCCAGGTTATAATCCCATCTGAAGTTTTAGAATTTGAAATCACAGATGAGAGAGAAGAGAAGTCATTTGTCTTTCTAAATCTGGATTATCTTGTTCAACTTAATATTTTCTAGACCCATAAATTTACCTGCAAATTTCATGATTTTCTTTTCTCTATAGCTGAGTAGTAGTCTATTGTGTATATGTACCAACACTTTTATTACCCATTCATCACTATAAGAACATTTAGGTTGTTTTCATTTCTTAGCTATTGTTAATGTAATAGCAATGCGTGCAGCCAAGCAAAGTATCTATAGAGTAGCATGTTGAGTCTTTTGAGCATATGGCAAAAGGTGATATAGCTAGGTCTTATGGTAGATTTATGTCCTCTGTAATTTCATGTCAATTTGACACGAGCTAAAGTCATCAGGAAAGAGATATCCTCAATTGAGAAAATGCCTCCATAAAATTGGGCTATAGGCAAGCCTGTAGTGTGTTTTCTTAATTAGTGATTTATAGGGAGAGACCAGTCCATTGTGGTTGGTTCTGTCTCTGAGCTAGCACCCTGGTCCTGGATACTGTAACAAAGCAGGATGAACAAGGCTTGAGGAGCTAGCCAGTAAGCAGGACTCTTCCATGACCTCTACATCACATCCTGCCTCCAGTTCCTGCCCTGCTTGAGTTTCTATCCTAACTTCCTTTGATAATAAACTAGGATATGAAAGTGTAAGTCAAATAAAACATTTGTTCCCCTACTTGCTTTTTGGTCATGGTGTTTTATCACAGCAATAGAAACCCTGAGTCCAACTAGTTTTAGCTTGTTAGTGATTCCCCACACTAATCTCCATGGTGGACGAATATGTTTGCAAATCAACCAAAAATAGATAAAGGTACTCTCCCCAAATCCTTGCTGGTATTTATTATCAGTTATTTTCATGATCTTGGCTATGCTGACTGGGATAAGAAAATCTCAAAGTGAAAAATCTATATTTCCAAAATTGTTACAGATGTTGAACACTTTTTGAGATATTTATAATTTGTTATTTCTTCTTTTGAGCACTCTTTTGAAGTAGAAATTTATGGTATCTTTGGAGACTCAGTTGTGTCATGCGTTGATTTTCTGGAAACTTTCTTATGAGAGGATGTTTTTGGGGAAAACAGACACATGCTATTTTTCAGGAAGCAGCCTGGAGAAAAGGCGTGTGAAGTTTTGCTAGGGGGGACACTTGATCTTTCACATGATGTTTGAAAAGGTTATAAATACAATCCAACAGATGGTGGACGACACTGTGTGGTATTGGTTCGCCTTGCCATACTTTGCAGGTCTTTGTTGGGCTTTGCTGATGCTGCTCTTTTGCTAAAGATTCTGTGGCATTGGTTTTCCTTGCCTCCATCACTGATCACCATTTGTCATGAGTTTGTGACATCTTAGACAGAAATGTAACAAAGAACTTCTGGTGGTTGCTTCCTTGGGTTCAGGCCAATTGGCAGAGCCTCCCGGTTACTTCTGCATGGAACTGCCATTGCTGATTTGCAAACAAACGGTATTTGTGAGTAGATCAAGCTACTGCTGCTGATTCTTGTGGACTGAACAACTGATATCCTGACAATATGGATTGGATTCACCCCAAAGAACTACTTCTAAACAGGTCTACATCCTCCTTTGCCCTATTAACCTTTCCTTTCCACTACCTCTGGTGAATGATGGGCTAGAAGGGAGGTTAAAGGATTTAAGTACACTTATTAAACTAGGTTTTGAAAAGTGGAAGCCTATACTCTTTGTTCAGAACCATAGTCCATTTTATAAGGAGAGTCATACCTTTTTTTGACTCTTTGTTTTGTAAGTTCTTTATATATTCTATATATTAATATTCTATCACATGTATAGTTAACAAAGATTCTTTCTCACTCTGTGGCCATTCTCTCACTTGATTGACTCTTTTCTTTTTCTTTTTTATTTTTCTGAGGTTCCAGTTCTCAAGGGTTAACCTTGTTTCCTGGGCAAATGGATTCCTATTCAGAAAAATCTTTCCCTAAACTTATATTGTGTAGGGTACTGCCTATGTTTCCTTCTAACAATTTCAGTGCTTCAGGTTTTACATTGAGGTCTTTGATCAATTTGAAACTGACTTTTGTGTAGGGTCAAAGATATGGGTCTAATTTTATTCTTCTGCATGTGGGAATCCAGTTTTCCCAGCACCATTCATTGAAGAAGCCGTCTTTTTTTCTAGTATATATTTTTGGCATTTTTGTCTGATATTAGCTGTAACTGTGTACATTTATGTTGAGGGCTTTTATTTGGTTCCTAACCGGGGAAGTGAAAGTCTTCTCTTATGAAATCTTTACATCCTTGAAGAAAAAGACTGAGGAAGATATTCGAAGGTGAAAAGATTAGAAAATGGAAAGACTGCCCATGCTAATGGATTGGTAGAAGTTATACTGCAAAAATGAACAACAATCCCAATAAAAATCTCCACAACTACTTCAAAAATAGGAAAAAATATAAGATTCATATTGAAACAAACAGACAGACAGACAAACTGGATAGCCAAAGCAATCTTGAGGAAAAAAAAGGACAGTACTGGAGAGATTACTCACACAGGAGTTCAAGCTATACTCAATGTTTTGGTAAAAAAAAAAACCATTGTACTGGCAGAAAACAGATATGTGGATCAATGGAACCAAATAGTATGTTTTAAAAATATATTCTTGGGGGCTGGAGAGATGGCTCAGTGGTTAAGAGCACTGACTGCTCTTCCAGAGGTCCTGAGTTCAAATCTCAGCAACCACATGGTGGCTCACAATCATCTGTAATAGGATTGGATGCCCTCTTCTGGTGCATCTGAAGGCAGCAACAGTGTACTCACATATATTAAATAAATAAATATTTAAAAAAAATAAAAATAAAAATATATTCTTATTATCTGAATTTTATTGGTATCTGTTGTACTATCTCCTTTCTCATCATTTATTGTAAAATTGACTAAGGGTTTGTCAGTCTTGCTTAACTTTAAAAAAAAAATCTTTGGTTGTTTGTATTTATTGTCTTGCTTTGTTCTTGTTTTTCCAAAGCCTTAAGGTGCACCATAAGGCTATTCATGGTGTTATTTATCTGACCCTTTACTTAGAACTGTGGAATTCCCTCTGAGAATTCCCTTCACTGTATCTCATAGATTTTGATATATTATATTTTTATATTTATTCTATTCAGTATTTCTTTAATTTCTTTTGAAACTTTTTCACCAATCATTGCCATTTCATCTCCACACATTTGTGTGTTTTCTGAAGTTTCATTTTGTTTTGTTGATTTCTAGCTTTCCTTAACGATGATCATACAGTATATAAGAAATTATTTCTACTTTCCTAATATTTGTTGAGAATTGGTATTACTAGATGCGGTCAATTTTAGACAATACTCTATGGCCTGCTAAAAAGAATATGTGTTTTGTAGTGTTTGGGTAGAATATTCTGTAGATGTTCTTTTGATCTATGATGTCATTTAACTCAAATGTTTCTGCCTATTTTTGTCTGGATGATCTCTATGGATTAATACATGGATTAATCTGGGTGGTGGTAGTGTACACCTTTTAGTCCCAGCACTTGGAAGCAGAGGCAGGCAGATTTCTGAGTTCAAGGCCAGCTTGGTCTACACAGTGAGTTCTAGGACAGCCAGGGATACACAGAGAAACCCAGTCTTGAAAAACAATATATATGTGTGGAGGGGTGGGGGACCTTATGTCTAGTTGTATTTTTTTTAAAGAAGTTGAGTGCAAGTGTGTTTGGCACACACATGTTTAATAATTGAAAGGATTTACTTTGTATGTGTGAGTGTTTTGTCTGCATGTATGTCTGTGCATGGTGAGTGTGCCTAGTGCCAACAGAGACCAGAAAAAGATACTGGATCCTCTGAAACTGGAACTACCTTGTGAACTACTGTGAATTGCTTTGTGGGTGCTGGGTACTAAACCCTGATTCTCTGGAAGAACAGCCAGTGCTTTTAACCACTGAGACATCTCTGCAGCCTATAATATCTTCTTGATTGCTTAGTCCTTTATCAATATGAAGTAACCTTTAAAGAAAATCTCTTCTGTTTAGTTTTGGTTTAAAGCATATTTTACAGATATTACAATGTCAATTCCTACCTATTTCTTGGCTCTACCTGCTTCAATTACTCTTCTCCACCCTCTCACCCTAGGATAGTGTCTATGTTTGATGAGGAGGCATGTTTCTTGTAGATAGCAAGAGGCTAAACCCTGTTTTCTAATCTAATCCAAAAGTCTATGCCTTTTCATTTGGGAATTAGGAGTACTATGTTTGAGAGCTATTATTGAAATCTGTGCCTTAATTTCATCATCGTGCTCATTACAGTGTAGTGTGCCCTGTTAGTCCTCTTTTGGTGAACAGCTGTCCTATTACCAGCTTTTCCATCTGTAGTCTCTTAGATATGTTTATTTTTAACTTCAATCAGCATTCCTTCTAGAATTCTCTGTAGGGCTGACTTGGTGACAATAAATTCTTGCAGCCTCTCTTCTCCTCCTCCTCCTCCTCCTCCTCCTCCTCCTCCTCCTCCTCCTCCTCCTCCTCCTCCTCCTCCCCCCCCTCCCCCCTCCTATTCCTCCTCCCCCTCCCCCTTCCTCCTCCTCCTCCTCCTCTTCCTCCTCCTCCTTTTCCTCACTTTCTTCCTCATCCTTTTCAAATATGGAAAGGTTTTCTTTCTCCTTTGGTTGTCATGTTAGTGTTTCACTGCTGTGAAGAGACACCATGACCAAGGCAACTCTTAGGAAAACATTTAATTGGGGCTGGCTTACAGTTTCAGAGGTTCAGTCCATTACCATCATGGTGGTTAGCTTGGCAGCATGCAGGAAGGCATGGTGCTGAGAGTTCTACATTTTGATCTGAAGGCAGCCAGAAGGAGACTTCCATAGGCAGCTAGGAAGAGGGTGTCTTCCACACTGGGCAGAGCTTGAGTGTAGGACCTCAAAGCTCATCCCCACAGTGACATAATTCCTCTAACAAGGCCACACCTACTCCAACAAGACCTCCTAACAGTGCTACTTCCCATGGATCAAGCGTAATCAAACCACCACAGGTGACATTGATAATTTTGCTGAGTACGTAGCCTGGGTTAGCAACTCTTCAGAACTTCAACTACATGACTCTAATAAAATTTACATTGAAAAGTCCTCTATTATTCTGATGGACTTTCCCTTTTCATTAAAATTTGGATTCATTATTATTCAAGTAATTTTTTTTTACTTTTTTTGAAAATTGCATACATTTATGTAATGCAATTTGATCTTGTCTATCCACCATTATCTCTCTCCAACTCTCCTGGAGTCTCCAACCCTACTTCTCTCCCAAATTCACGTCTCCCCTTTTTTGTTTGAATAGTCTCCTGAGTCCAGTTATGGGCATGGGCACACAAGAAGATTGGCTTTCTCTGATTCAACAACTATCTGCTAGAAAATAGTTCTTCTGCTGATGAGGCTTAATCTTTCTTCCTTTTTTCTCTTTCTTTTCTTATTTTTTTTTCTGAATGATCCAGTTCCTCTGTTTTGTTATTGATGCCCAATATTCCACGTGATCCATTTTGTTAGAAAAAGATTTCCATTAAGTTTTTTACTTACTGAAATTTTCCTTTCAATCTTCATTTCATTTTACAGTACAGCTTTTTACTTCTCAAGTATGGAATGTTGTGTCTGTCTCCTCAGCTCACAGGCCACCATAACCTTGTACCCTAGCTTCCAGTGCCTCAGTACTTGCTTGGAGCACCTGAATGTGCCTCAGGTTAGAGATCACACCCCTGAGATCCCTGAAACAGACCTCTGCCAATTTACATGGAGTACCCACTTATGAGGTCAGAGTCAACACAATCCAAGTTGGGACCACCTTAGCTACCTCACTCAAGAATCATTACTGAGCAACTCAAAGACTGAACTTAAAGATTTGGGGCCAGAGGAAGGGAGACCTCTAATCTAGGGAACAAGTTCCACTTGGATTCTAAAACATTTTGTGATGAATTCATATAAGTTCTGGGATACTGGGACTTGAGATGCCAGATTTGGGTGAGTGTATGGCATCTTATCTGGAAGGAGGTGCCATATGGGTCAAAGGTATTTGACATTAGAACAATATAGGGCAGGTGATGTGACCTGTAACCTGAAAGTGAACTCCACTCAGGCCCTGAGGCTCTGGGCAAAAGGATCAATGTGGATCCTGAGGCACGTTTGGTTAGGAGCTGGCAGAGGAGGATATGGCTTTAAACCTAGGGAATAAACTTCACTTGGGTCCTATGGCACAGAAGAACTAGTTCCACTTGGGCCCTGAGATGCTAGGGTTAAGGTATTGGAGAGGGAGATGGCCTTCTAACTTTGTAGATAATCAGCACTGGAAACAGGCTTCATGTTGGCCCAGAGAGGCTGGGGCTAGGGTACTGGAGGGGAGATATGACCTTGGACCTGGAAAGCCAGGTCTACTCAGGTCCTAAGGCCCTAGGGAAAGAGTTCCAGGCAAGACATTTGACACCTTGGGTTAGGGTACTGGGGGAAAAAGATGTAATTTCTGGCAAGGGAGCTCTGCTCAGGTTCTAAGGACAGAGCAAGATGTGGCCTCCAACCTGGTGAGTGGGTTCCTTTCTGCTCCTAAGGTGCTGGGGAATGAGCGTCAAGGTTCCTGAGGGCCCGGAGGAGATGGAGAATTCGACTCCTGCCTTCAAGATTTTATGTCTCTATAAAATCTAGTAACCACAAATTACAGGGAAAAGTACCTTATTTATCTTTCCAGGGGTAATTTAATTCACTTAATATGAATCCACTTAACATTTCCAATTACATCTATTTTCCTGATAATGGCATTCCTTCACTTTACTTTATGTCTGAAAAA
>JADRCD010122524.1:0-16495 GCA_019843815.1 Montemys delectorum
AGAGAGAGAGAGAGAGAGAGAGAGAGAGACAGACAGACAGACAGACAGACAGACAGCGATGAATTGAATCTGAGCCACAGTGGACAGCTCTGAGGTTAGGATGTTGTAGTGGCGCTGTTTCTCTTTACATTTTTTACATAAATTTATTTTAGGTGTATGAGTGTTTTGCCTGCATGTATATATGTGCACCATGAGGTCTTCAGGAGAGGGTTTCAAATCTCCTGGAGCTGGAGTTCTGGATGGTTGTGAACCACCACATGGGTGCTGGGAATTGAACCCAATCCTCTGACCCACATCTCCTGCTTCCAGTCTCTCTTTTACAAGGTCAAGCCTGCCTTGGGACAGTTTTTTGGTTTGATTTTGTTGTTGTTTGTTTTTGAGACAGGTCTTCCTAGCTGACCTGGAAACTTACTCTGTAGACCAGGCTGGCTTCAAACTCAGAGGTCACTTATGTCTGCCTCCCGAGTGCTGGGACTAAAGGCGTGTTGCCTCCGCTACAAGACAACCTTTGTCTCCCTTCCCTTCTCCCTTATTTTTTTTAAGATTTATTTATTTATTTATTTATTTCATAAGAGTACACTGTAGCTGTCTTCAGACACACCAGAAGAGGGCATCAGATCTCATTACGGATGGTTGTGAGCCACCATGTGGTTGCTGGGAATTGAACTCAGGACCTCTGGAAGAGCAGTCAGTGTCTTAGTGTCTTATCCGCTGAGCCATCTCTCCAGCTCTCCCTTCTCCCTCTTGCTTTGGTCCTGCTCACTCCGGGTACAGCTCGCTCTGGCCCATAGGATTTTTTTGTTTGTTTGTTTCTCATTAGGGATGGTTGTGAGCCACCATGTGGTTTCTGGGATTTGAACTCATGACCTCCCTCCGGAAGAGCAGTCAGGGCTCTTAACCGCTGAGCCATCTCACCAGTCCGCAAGACAACTTTTAAATACACACATAGGAACCTCTACATCTCCCCCTTCCTATTTTTGTTTTGTTTTTAAGTTGTTGAGACAGAATTTCTCTATGTAAACCAGTCTGGCTTGAAGTCACAATCTTGCTTTACCATCTTTAGCATGAGGGTCACAAGTATGCACTTTACTATATGCTAGCTCCTTGGATTTTTGAAAAAGAGGTATTTTTTCCTGGTGTCTTTGGGGCCACTGGATGAGAAAAGGGCCCATACAAACCGTATGTATTAGAGCCCAGCTCACCCCCATGAGAGTACTTCAAGTGTGCTGGACTCCCAGCTGTGGCCCTGTCTGTTGCCACACTCAGCTGGAGTGAAATGGTGGAACCGGTCAGACAGATGAAGGACAGAGATAAGGAGTCAGATTAGAATGCAGCTGTGAAGAACAGGTGGAGGCCAGCCCAAGCCCAAGTTTCCAGGTGAGCCCTTCAGGGTGCATCTGACCCATCCAAGCTGCCACATGACTTAGGCTGGACCAATCACAACGTCTCCAAAAAGCTGCAGGACCCTGACTCCAAGATGTGTATCTCTGCTTCCTTTCTTTCTCATCTGGGATCCCAGCAGCTTACCGTCTTCTAGGCTCATCTCAGAGAGCCTTGGTTGAGCTGTATGCACTCCCATCTCTTATCGAGGAGTGTGTCTTTTCTCCATCTCACCCACTGGTCCAAGCTCCCACAGGCATAGGGGACAGAACAACACTGGACCCGCTAGGGATGATCGGTCACACAGCTGTCTTCTGGACCATCACTTCCCGATCAGGATTTATATATCTTATACTTTTGCAGCATCTATACATCAGAAAATGAAGGCTTTGTATGACAGAGTGGGACTCCTACGATGCTTCCAAGGCCAGCAGGCTGGAAGGGAGCCAAGTGAATGACATTTAGCCAGCATAATACAAAGTGTAAAGTGAGTCTGAAGAATCTTTATTCGAGCAGCAGACGGGGTGGTGGTGGTGGTGGTGGGGAGCCCTGGCTGAACAGGTGCTCATGGGAAAGAGTGCACATTGCATTTTCAAGAGAATAATGCTGCAGTAACCTCAATTGACTCTAGCACGAAGGCTACATTACTAGAGACAGCGCTTCTGGAAAACTAGAAGGGCCTTTGAATGCAGGGCCTGCCAATCAACACTGCATCCTATACACCCAGAGGGACAATGACAAATTAGTGCGTTTCAGGGAGGATGGTCTACCATACAGGGAAACCACAGCACCTGCAGGCATTCATGGCAGCTCCTTAAGAAACCAAGACTGACTCCTCTGTGCAAGTAACTGTGGGGGAGGGGGAGGGGGAGGGGAGGGGAGGGGAGGGGAAGGGAGAGAAGCCACCCCGAACGCTCAGTACTAGGGAAAGAAATCCTCTGAGGCTTATGTAGAGCTTGCCTCAAGGCCTGCTGGTGGGATGGGATATAAAGACATGAGAAATTAACACAGGAAAGGAGCCCTTGACTTGGAGTCTAGGGGAAGTCTCTGCCAGCTGTGAGTTAAAGGGAGATGGGAGGGAGGAGAAATAGATCAGCCGTTAAGAGTGCTTGTGGCTCTCAGAGAGAACCAGAGTTCAGTTCCAAGCATCCACATATGGCAGCCCACAGCCAACTGTAACTCCAGCTCCAGAGAATTCAAGTCCTTTTCTTGCCTCTAAGAGCACCCACCACACACATGAACACACACCCATGTGTCCATACCCTCCCACACACATGTGCATATACCTACACACCCACATATGTACATATACACACACACTTCAAAATAAAATCAGATCTTTTTTCTTTTTTTTTTTTTTTGTTTGTTTGTTCGTTTTGTTTGTTTTTTTTTTGAGACAGGGTTTCTCTGTGTAGTCCTGGCTGTCCTGGAACTCACTCTGTAGACCAGGCTGGCCTCGAACTCAGAAATCCGCCTGTCTCTGCCACCCAAGTGCTGGGATCAAAGGCGTGCACCACCACCGCCCTGCATAAAATCAGATCTTAAAGAAATCCAAAACAATTAACATTTTGATCAGACAGACTTTAATCTGAGACAGAAGCAAGAGGATTGCTACAAACTGGAGGCCAGTCTGGGCTACAGAACAAGACCCTGACTCAAGAGAGGAAATATGAAGGTCACCCACATAGAGACAATATTCCTTTCATCTAGAGTTGCTGCAAGTAAAAATGCTAAGCCAGGCGTGAGCCACGCTATAGGCCTCCAGCTGTGTGCATGCAGTTTTCTAGACCTCTCATAGGAAACCCCATGCATAGTAAGACATGCCTCAAGTACCTTATAATAAAGACTGAAGTTCTACCAAAGGCACCACCCCCCAGTCTCCAGCCATTCCATAACCTTGCTTACTGAAAAGGAAAGAGGTGAGGGCAAAGTTGCTTAGCCATCCTTATAATTGAGAGTCCCCAAGATCATATGTGTGGCCATGGCTTAAATATGACCATCCCTGGAGGAGCCTACATGCACACATAGCTGTGCCTTATCCTTTCTCTGAGAGTCTATTAGCACTTGTACTTATACTGTCTCGGGGGCTGGAGAGATGGCACAGCGGGTTAAGAGCACTGACTGCTCTTCCGTAGGTCATGTGTTCAAGTCCCAGTCACCACATGGTGGCTCACAACCATCTGTAATGAGATCTGATGCCCTCTTCTGGTGCATCTGAAGACAGCTACAGTGTACTTAGATATAATAATAAATAAATCTTTAAAAAAAATTAAAGTCTCTTAATAAAGTGCAGTTCTGCTTCATACTGGCCTGTCCTAGAATTCTTGTCTGTTATCAAATCAGGAACCAGATGTTTCTGAAGAGACTGAACTTCTGTGGGCCCACTGCTTTTGACAGTGAGCCTGTGGCTAGGGCTGCAGAGCTTGCCACAAGTTGTTTCTTCTCTCCAGGACACTGGTCACAGAATGTGGGCCCATCCTGGTGCTCTTCACCCCAGGCCTTTTCCAATGTATCCAAATCCTGTGCAGGATTTCAAATACAAGGACTGGGGAGTAGCTCAGATAGTCAGTCAGGCCTGACTCCTCAGGAGTGAGGGAGAAGTTGATGCCCACTGGTGTCACTAAGAGCTTGCGACGTGCCCTGGCCCTGGCTCTTCCCAGTCTTTCAGAGGCAACCACTCACTCTGTCTCTGGGCTTTCCTGCTGCCTTGCTCATTGGAAAGTGACCACAAGTTCCTGGGCCTAAAGACTAGAGGCTTCTCTTTTGCAGAGGAGAGTGACATGTCCTTACCTTCTTAACGAAAGTGCTTGTGTGGTGAGTTGCAGAGCAGGGACACAGAGAGACATAAGAAAAGCCACAGTACTGGCTGAAAGAAAGACATGATGGGACTCACTCTTGAGAAGATAGGTGGTAATGAAATGCCTCCCATGACCTTCCTAGGAGTTGTTAGGGGTGATGGATGTGGGGAAGGCATCCTGGGTCCCAGGAGCAACCGAGTAGCTGGAGAATGCATTCGCAAACAGGGTTTTGGATCTGAGTCCTACAGACTTGGGCAGGGCCTGAGTCATCCCCATTACTATAATCTCATCAGGGTCTCCAGAGACTATACCTGACTAAATCCAGGGCCTGCTTACCTACTAGTCATGAACCCCCTGCCTGCCAGGCCCCTCTATACATTACTAGTGACCCCAGATATGTGTTCAGTAGGAAGGGCAATTTGGAAATCTTTGTCTGGAAGAGGGTTTCCCCAAAGTCTCTGAGCAGTTCTGCACATCAGTCACCAACTCTGAGAGGCAGCACGTCACTGCATCTTTGCAGACAAGCTTGTGAGAATTTTGGTTTCTTAAAAACCCAGTTATACTCTGTGAATGCTTTTGTTTCAATCCCAGGTGTGAGCATAAGAGACTGCCTCAAAGCAAGTGGTTATGATTTGTCTCGTGCACTAGCAGGGGCGTGATTTTTGCCAGCTGTAGATAGTTTCATTCTGGGGACTCTGGGAGAGGGTACAAATGGAACCTGTTGCAGTCGCTGCTGTCCCTGTTGCTGGTGGTTCCTTTTGTGGCAGTTTCTTAAGTGGTTGTGACCAATGAGACAAGAAGAAGTTTGAGATATCCTGACGATGAAGACTGGACCATCCCCAAGGAACCCAACACCCCTAATCTACAGGTAGTAGTCTAAAGAGATCTATGCCCCCTTTCCCCTCAAATCTTCTTTCTCTCCTACCTAGTTATGTGGGGTTGTGTATTGGTCAGGGTTCTCTAGAGTCACAGAACTTATGGGTAGTCTCTGTTTAGTAAGGGAATTTGTTGATGACTTACAGTCTATAGTCCAATTCCCAACAATGGTCTGCAGCAGCTATGAATGGTCTGCTCAGCCCCACAGGACAAGCAGGTGAAGAAGAGAGTGTGAGAATCTTCCTTCTTCCAATGTCCTTATGTAGGTCTCCAGCAGGTGTGGCCCAGATTAAAGGTGTGTGCCACCATGCCTGAATCTGGGACTTACTTTGTCCCAGATGACCTTGAACTCAGAGATCTCCCTGTCTCAATCTTCTGGGATTCATAGCCACTATGCCTCAAGACCTCCGTGCTAAAATCCAGGTCAGAAACTTGTATTTCCTAGCCTCTAGATTAGGATCGCAGGCAAGCCTTCCAATTCTGGATTGTAGTTCATTCCAGATATAGTCAAGTTGACAACCAGGAAGAGCCACTACAGGTTGGAAGGGATTAGGGTGGAATAAAGATCAGAAGGGTGGTAGATATTAAGAACTCAATAAAATAGCTAAAAATAACATGTCAATGGCAAACCTCAGAGGACCTGCTTTACATATGAAAAGACTGAGGTACAACTGGACTGGGCACCTTGTTATGAATACTTGTTATGAGTATCTTGTTATGCCCACCTTGAAACCCTGTCTTTGTTCCAGAAAATCACTAGGACTAACTTGTTATATTTATATTCTGCTTCTATAACCCTATCTCCTCTGCCTGCCAAATCCCCCACTTGGAAAGTCTCTACCCTGAGCTATAAGAGATTTAACTTCCTCACGTCCAATGTTGACTTCTCGAACCCTGTCTTAGAGGGAGGCAGCCATGTATATACATTAAAAAAAAAGTTTTAATTACTGCTTGCTTTAATTGATTTGACCATGATGATTTGGGTCAGTGGTCTTTCTTCTTCCATTTTTGGGACTAACACCAGCCCATTGTGGGTGGTGCCATTCTTGGACAAGGTGGCCCTGGGCTCTATAAAAAGCAGGCTGAGCAGCCGGGCAGTGGTGGTGGCGCACGCCTATAATCCCAGCACTTGGGAGGCAGAGGCAGGCAGATTTCTGAGTTCGAGGCCAGCCTGGTCTATAGAGTGAGTTCCAGGACAGCCAGGGCTACACAGAGAAACCCTGTCTCAAAAAAAAAAAAAAAAAAAAAGCAGGCCTAGCAAACCATGATGAGCAAGTTAGTAAGCAGCACTCCTTCATCACCTCTACAACAGTTTGTTCCTTCAGATTCCTGCCCTGTTGGAGCTCCTTTTCTGACCTGTTCAATGATGGGACTACAATGTACAAGAACAAGCCAAATCAACCCTTTGCTCCCCACTTTGCTTTTGGTCATGGTGTTTCATCACAGCAACACTAACCCTAAGTAGGATAGATGGGAGGGATGCTGTAGATAGACAATCCAGTGAATATGCCCAGGGTAGAAAGCAGCAGTCAAGCAGCTAGGGAACATGTGGGCATGGGTGTTGATGTGTGAGCAGAGAAGGGGGCGGGGGGTGGCTAGGGAATTCTGTTTCTGAGGGCCGTGTCTGAGAGTCATGGATGGGGAGGGGTGGCGGTGGCTTTCTGATCTTAGCACAGACAGGTCTCCAAGGAGCCAACTCAGTGACTTGCACCCTCTGGGAGTGTGGATGAGGGTGGCCCTGCTCAAAGCTACCATTGTCGTCTCTATACACGTCTTGCTGTCTGGGGCCTAAAATAGAACAGGAATAGAATGATCCCGTGAGAAGATTCTGGCAAAGGACTATGGGAAAAGGGGCATGAGTCATGCTGGGAACCCTTGAGTTTGACACTCCCAAAGTTCCTGCCCAAGAAACACCACTGGACCTCCCACATCCATCCCTGCACACTATGGTCTGGTTGGGGAGCTGGCAGGCTTGGTTCAGGCCTCTGTTCTGTCATGGAGGAACTAAGTCACTTGCCCATGCCTCATCCCCCTGGGAGCCTGTTTCTCAGAGGTACCAGAAATAAGGGACCTCAGACATTTGCTGTGAGCGCTCTGGTAATTAATGAGCGAAGGGACCAAACCCAGGACCAGCACCACTCTCTGCCTCTGGACCTCAGTTCTCTCACCTGTAAAGGTTTGTTCTTTGCAGGTTTCAGGTCAAAGTCCATGTTACGATCCTAAGAGCTCCTGGGACCTCCCTCCTGCACCTTCAACCCCCGGACCCGTCAGCTGGCACAGTAGGGAACATTAGCCAAGACTGACATATTTTTCATGCCTTGCATTAGGCACACTCTGCTTCCTGCTCCTTGCACCCTGGAGGTAGAGGCAGATGTTGTTCTCAGCCCCAGGGCTGCCAGCCACTTGGCCAGAAGCCTGGTTGCTCGTGGGTTACCATGTGCTAGGCTCTCACGTGTTTGATTTAACTACGGATTGTGGTAAATAGGATCCTGTTTGGTAAGAGGAAGGAGTCCTTTGGGCGGTACAGCTGGCGTTCCGGTGTGTGGGGACAGCACGCCCTCTAGTGGCTACTTTGCTCAACGTCTTGCTCGACAGCCAGAGGAGCTCCAGATCTGGCCAGCAGGGCGGTTCCAAGGTTGGAAGACTTTCTCCTGCTACTCTACCTCCACTTGCTGCAACCTAGAAGCGCTCAGTCTCACTACCGCCTTCCCTGGAGGCAGCTCAGAAACCTCCCCCACTGCGGCTGCGCCGCCCCGCCCCATTACCATGGAGACTGCTTGTACACAGTTTCCCTTTCCCTTCTACCCTGTCAGGAACCGAGGCCCCTCCGACGGGACTGGTGCCCGCTTAGGAGGGAGCCCTCCCGGTTCTGGAACGGGCGCCCATGAGCATCAGGGCCCCAACAAAATTGGCCGTGGGCAGAGTGAGGTTCTACGGTCAACACCACGGGGAGGTGAGGCCCCAGTGCTCTACACAGGCTTGGTGGGGTCAGATCCCAACTCAAGAATAGACCCTAGGTTTATTTTTTTCTTCTCCTTCCTTCCTTCCTTTCCTCCTTCCCCTCTCCCTCCCCCTCCTCCTCCTTTTTTGTTTTGTTTGTTTTGAGACAGGGTTTCACTATGTGGCTGGCTTTGAACAGAGATCCATCTGTCTCTGCCTCCCTAGTGCTGGGATTCAGATGTGCGCACTAGGTCTTTCCCTACGCATGGTTCATTTTAAAAGACCGCGGTAGCACAGGCCCTTAATTCCATCACTTGGGAAGCAGAGGCAGAAGGATCTCTGCGTTCAAGTCTAGCCTGGTCTAGAGCGAGTTCTAGAACAGCTACAGAGAAATGTAGCGGTCTGGCCAGGAACTCTTCATGTTAACAAGATTTCAAGCTCACACAGACGTGCTTTGTCTTTTGAGGCAGCATTAGGCTGGTCTCAAACTCGAGGCAATTGTCTTCCCTGGTGCTGGGATCAAAGGTGTGTTCATCATTATTTCTAGCTTGGTCTCAACGCTTAGGGTTAACTTTGAGGTTGCCAGTTTTTGACCTAGAACTTGCTTTTGCGTGGCTGTGGAGTGGAACCTGGAGTTTATGGACCCGCCAGGGGCTCCTGGGCAGATTAGGGATGGTTAAAGCTGAGGGGACAAATGACTCCTGACAGGCATAGGACCACTTTTGCCCTGCATTTTCAGGTCAACTGCTCTGCCTTCTCCCCTGACGGCCGGACCCTGCTCACAGCCTCAGATGATGGTTGTGTGTATGTATGGGGGACGAAGAGTGGGCGACTGCTGTGGAGACTGGCAGGCCACAGAGGTGGGGCTCAGGCACCTGGCTGGAGAGAACTCTAACACTCTATGCTGACATTCTGAGACTACCTTGGTGACCTAGGACTTTGGGGGAGAGGATTGGAGCAAAGTCCAGCAGAGGCAGCTGGGTAGGGTGACACTAAACCTAACCACCACTCAGGGGGTCAGACCTAAGAGACTCTAATGTTCCTCTTCCAGCAGAGCTACTCATGAACCGCACCCCCTCCCCATGTAGTTTTACCTCTAGAAAACCAGAGTGGGACAAATGTTTGATAGGCTTATTCCAGTCAGCCTTATGTCAAGGTCACCTGTTGTGTTACACATGTGAACTTGTCAGACTGCTTTTGGTCCTATTACCTATCAACCATTGCCACAAAAGCTAGGTGCCCAAATTGTTAAGAAACATGAAGCAATGGTGGTAGAGGGTGATTAACACCAAGACAATTTAGGCCAGAGCCAAAGACCTAGCTGGGGCAGTGAGAGTATGGTGCTAGGAAGAGAGATCTGGATTGGACCATACCCCCTGGGCAAACAGACGCAGCTGAACCCAGCTCAGGCCAGGCATGGTTGGAACGACAGATGACAATTCTGGACTTAGAGGGCAGGGCAGTGCCATGTGCTCTCTGCCTCAGGCCCAGTTAAGTCTTGCAGTTTCTCTCCTGATGGCCGCCTCATTGCCAGCTCCTCCTGTGACCGAACCATCCGCTTGTGGGATGTGGCAAGATCCAAGTGTCTACATGTGTTGAAAGGTGAGCATTCAGTTTGGCCAAGAGCCATGTTGGCTCCTTTGTGGACTTTGTCCCATCCTCTTTCCCTCCTTTGGGTTGGTGTCTGTAGGTCACCAGAGGAGTGTAGAAACCATCAGCTTCAGCCCTGACTCAAAGCTGCTGGCATCAGGTGGCTGGGACAAGAAAGCGATTGTCTGGGAAGTGCAGGTATGCTGGGCCTAGGTCAGAGGGGACCAAATGCAAATGCAGCCTTTGCTCTTAAGTACTTCCCCTACTCTCTACACCCAATCAGGCAGCCTCAGGTTCCAGCTTGAGCCACAGCAGGAGGAAGGGCAATGTCTGGTTAGTCTCAGGCGAGGTCAGGTCAGGGAGCACCCAGACCCCCGAACCTCTGCAGCTCAGACTCTCTTTACAGTCAGGCCGCAGCGTGCACCTCCTGGTTGGGCATTGTGATTCCATCCAGAGCAGTGACTTCTCTCCAACCTCGGATTCTCTGGTGAGCTTTCCCCCACCACAACCTGCATCAGTGGCCATCTGAGTGGTAAGGGCTGTTTCATACTCATTACTGCCCACAGGCCACTGGTTCCTGGGACTCGACTGTGCATATATGGGACTTGCGGGCATCAGCCCCAGTTGTGTCCTACCACAATCTGGAGGGTCACACTGGCAACATCAGCTGCTTGTGCTACTCAGCATCTGGTCTCTTGGTAAGCTAGGCTAACCAGGGCTCCAAGGCCAGTCCCTATTTGCCTTTGGGGGTGGGGGTAGGGAGGTGGCTCACTGAGCTCAGGAGTGTCTCTTTAGGCATCTGGCTCCTGGGACAAGACCATCTGTGTATGGAAGCCCACAACCAACAATCTGCTTCTTCAGCTCAGGGGCCATACCACCTGGGTGAATAGCCTAGCCTTTTCTCCTGATGAACTAAAGTTGGCCAGTGCTGGTTACTCTCGTACGGTAAGCCCCCTCCCAGATTAACCTCAGCCATACTAGCAACGTCCACGCATTGGACACAGGCAAGGACAAGACTAGATACGTGACCTTGTCTGCAGACATATCTGAGCCACAGAGCACTGCTACCTCCCAACTCTATTGCCCATTTTTATTTCTAGGTCAAAGTCTGGGACTGCCTCACAGGCAAATGCCTCGAGACCCTAAAGGTAAGGTACCAGGGCCAGTACAAAGACGGGTGCAAGGTGTCCAGGACTGGCAGGGTTCACCAACCCCGACTGCTGCTGTGTTACTGACAGGGCATGCTGGATGTGGCCCATGCCTGCATTTTCACCCCAGATGGCAAACTCTTAGTGTCAGGGGCTGCTGATGTGACAAGATAACAAGTCTGCTCAAAATCAAGAACCTCTTCCATGTAGCTTACCCACAGGCCTAAGGTAACTAAGAAAGCAGCCACCAGATCTGTGGCAGGGACTACCCTATCCCATCCCATAAGGCTGTCATCTGCTGTAGGCACGTGGTGACTTGGTTTCCACCTCGTCCCACGGCCCTAGGTGGCCAGTGTAAAACAGAAGCAGAAAGCCAGTGAGTGAGTCTTGCACTTTATTGCCTGTCGTCTCAGGCCTTGACTGCATACTTGCGCAGCGGGTACAGCCGCTCCTTCCGCTGCTGCTTCTTGGTCTTCAGCTTCTCTTCGTGCTTGGTGAGCCGGCGGCGCATGGCTCTGGTCTTCTTGGGTCGCAGGTCCAGGGGCTTGTACTTCTTGCCCTGGGACAGAAATGACAGGTGAATCTGGGTACCAAGGGCTACTGGGCTCAAGCAGGTGAGCACATGGGACTTCTCTGAGAAAATGGTAGGGCATTCAGAGCCTTTCAGCTGGGGGCTGTCAAATAAGGTACCATAAGAGGTTGGCAGATCTAATATTTGCACACCCAACCCCTCTATTTCAAGATACAAGGGCCAAGAGGGGGCGAACTTCAGTTTTCTACGCACCACCCACCAGTGACTTAGGAAGTCAGCACAACTGAAAGGGCAGTCCACACATACCAGACCCTGTGATGGCTACCACTACCTGGCTGACCACAGAAGGAGGCCTGGTCAAAGGCACCTCAACACAAGCAAGACCCCGAGCCATTAAGGGAGCTCTACCCCCTAGCCCTTCCCAAGTGCTCTAAAGCAAGGCAGTCCCTTAGTGTCCTCAGGGACCAGGCCCTGTCAGTCAGGCCCCTACACGGTGAGGAGAAGCAGCCTCACCAAGAATCTCAGGAGGCAACAGCCCCCAAAGCAAGCTCCTCAGCAGCCTGCTCAAAAGTAGAGACAGCAGAACATGCAAAAAGCCTTTAAAATGCAACTGCGGTTCCTATGGGAGTGGCTGCTCCTGCCTGCAAAGAGGTGGGCATGACAGGTTCATATCCTCATGTATCAAGCTCCTGCAGGTGGACAGAGGACCCTAGAAAGCACTGTAGAATAGGGGGGGGACAGAGCCACATCAGGGACTTCACTTACCCACTTCGAGCTCACCCCACAGAGTAGCCACTAAATACACCTATCTGCTGCTCATTCTAGAACAGTGTGGGCAGACTCAAAGCTCAAGTCTAAGTGTTCGCACAGCATGATGCCTGTAATTCCCAGCAGCTAGAGGCAGAGGGCTCCTGTGAGTTCTAGGCCACCCTGGTCTAAAAGCAAACAAAAGCCCAGAACTCCTACCCTGGTTCTTTGTGGACTGGAGGAAGTTCAGGGCAGGTTTACTCACCTGCCTAAAATGTGAGACCCCATGGTTTAAACCCAAGCAGCACCTAAATAAAAAGGCTTGCTCTCCAGCCACACGTGTTAGCATCAGCAGTGAAGCACAAAAAATATCCAATGAGTTCCGCCGAACAGGGGTGAGGCTAGGTCCCCACACCACTCAGAAACTGAGAAGCTGTACTTCAGACCTGCCCAAGCCAAAAAAAAAATGTTGCTCGTGGGCAGTGGAGTCATACTATGACAACTTTCTGGTGCGCCAGACCCCAACACTAAGTAAAATTTGCAGAGGTAATTTAAGACTCCATTAGTTGGCTTCAATTAAGGGGGATTATCTTAAAATGACACAGCTTCCCCTATCTCAATTCTTCTAGACACTAGCCACGGTCACAGGAAGTCAATTCCTAATAAAACATGGGAGTTTGAAAGCACTAACATTCCTGACAAGATTAAAGGCCACCACCGCTCAGCAATGCTCTTAATGTCTTCATGATACAGCTCTGAAGAGAAGCCCTGTTACCCAACTTCTCCGTGTCTTGCAACAGCAGGCGCTTGGCTGTGAGACAGACACACTGAACAGCTAGCTTTACCTCAGGCTAGAGTTCCAGTTCCATCTTATAGCAAAGCAAGACCCAACAACTACCGCACAGCTGAGTTAAAGCTAGTGTTCAGTCTGGGAAGCTGATAACTGGGCAAATTAGGCCACATAATGGAAGCCTCATGAGGGCCCAGTCCCCGAGTCCCATGCACACTAGAACCTTTCCAGAATAGTTCCTGGCCGGTGCTCACCTTGTAGAATTTCCTGAGGTTTTCTTTTTGAGTCTGGTTAATGACAGTGAGGACTCGGGCGATGGATTTTCGTACGACTCGTCTATAAAAACAGATGGCAGTGAAGATCAGGCAGGCACATACAACTCCCCAACACAGGGCCCACATTTATATTACCCAGGAGGTAAAGCCAGAGGTAAGGACAGGTTTGTCAACCGATACACATGGAGACTTAATGCAGATTTGACGAGAGACGTTTACACTCAGGCTAAGAAGTCATACAAAGTCCCAGAGACTGAGGCCATGCCTTCAAGTTAACTAGTTCAGTGTACGTAATCACAAATTGGAGAAAGAGAACAGGTGAGACGAGAAGACATTGAAGCCAGGTACAGGCCCGAGAACAGTTGATTATGGTAATAAGAGATCAACTCGTGACTGGCACACAGGGTCTCAGTGTCTCTTTGCAAATCTCCCTGGTCGTATCCACTTGGTTCCAGTCTGACTACAGCTCATGTGCGGTGGCACCACCGTGGCCCTTGAGGAATGCCCTATTCTCTCACCACAGTTGTTGGCCAAGGACAACTGGGGGGAAAAGGCTGAAGGGACCAAGGCAGGGAAGGGTAAGCACCCAGCTAGGACCTCAGGGCCCACTTACATCTTGGACAGCTTGGACGCGGCGCCGCCTGTCACTTTGGCGACGCGAAGCTGGGACAATTCCACCTTCAGATCGTCCAGTTGTTTCAACAGCTCCTCCTTCTTCTTGCCGCGCAGATCCCGAGCCTTAATCTTGGCCTGCATGAGAAGCGTCTCTGTGGGTCACTGAGCGGGAGCTCCCGCTTCCTCCGCGGCCGACTAGAGGCCGCGCGCGGCGTAGGCAAGGGTAGGCAGTGAGCCGGCCCGAACCTGGCACAATCACACGGATTCGCAGGGCCCCGCTGCCCCCAGAGTCCCCCACGTCCTCCCGCGCCCAGCGCCACTGTCCCCACGCGTTCCCGGCTCCCGATGGCACCCGATTCCCGCGGCCTCACCATCGCTGCGTTGCTCACGGCTGAGGCCGCCCGGTTCGAGAGAGAGAGGAAAGGGCGGGACCGACTTCCGCAACTACTGCCGGGCGGTGCCGAGCGCGGCCAATAGCGTCGCGGCGTGGGAAGCCGGCTCCGCCCGTGCGCAGTCGTGTGGGCGGTGCCCTTCGCTCCCGGGGAAGCCGGTCTCTAAGCAACGCGGCTGGGGAAACTGAGGCTCTGGATGAGCAGCACCTGGGTAGCTGGTGCTAGCGCAGTGAAGGCTGCAGTTCTTCCGTTCACTCGTTTTTTTTTTTTTTTTTTTCCGGGAAGCCTGAAGTTCCCTGGTCGGTGCCGGTATGAGCTAGCCGCGGGTGGTGTCAGTGTGCGGAGGGCATGAGGTGTGAGGGTTTTGTTTTGTTTTAAAGTTAGGCCGGGCAGTGGTGGCGCACACCTTTAATCCCAGCACTTGGGAGGCAGAGGCAGGCGGATTTCTGAGTTCAAGGCCAGCCTGGTCTACAGAGTGAGTTCCAGGACAGCCAGGGCTACACAGAGAAACCCTGTCTCGAGAAAACCAACCTAAACCAAAACAAACCAAAACAAAAAAAACCCGTCTTCATAGAGATTCCAAATCGTGCTGATAGTTTGGTTCTGTGGTAGTGTTTCCCTGGCATGCGTCTTCCATCCCGGGCACCGATACACAAGTAAATAAAAACTCAGAAACAAAACCAGTCTTGCTTTATTGCTAGTACCAGTTGATATCTTGGCAAGTCTCTTCGAGTCTCTGGTTAGTGTATCTTTGACGATTAGAGGAACTAAGCTCAAAACCTGCAAAGCTCCCAGCCAAGACCTGATATGTAAACATCGTGGAAAGTATCAATTCGTATTAACATAGTTGAAGTGCACATGGCCCTTTACCCACAGTCCCAGACAGACCGCCAGCATCTAGACCAGAGCAAAGCAGACTATATGTTAGATGTCTGTGATGAGTGACCAAACTGACCAATTGGAGCCCTTTCTTTGCCAAGCTCCAATCAGCAGCTGCCCTTTTTTCCAGCAGTTTTTCAACTGTTGTTCATGACATGATGCCCATAGAAGAGAAACTCAAGGTACTGTAATGAACGTTTTCTAGTCATTTTGCATCCAAAGTATAGCAGCCTACCCTTGTATCCTATGTACTCTTTTACCAAGCTGAGCTAAGCCAAGTGTTTGTGTGCCTGTTTCCAGAGCCAGTCTTGAAGGTCTCTGAGGGTTTGATGCTCCCCAGGCCCAGGATGTGGATACTGGTTGGATAGGATGAATTAATAGGCCTTTTGTAAGTGGGATAAGGAGAAATGAACAGAGTGTGAATTAGTTTTAAATGCAAGCCTAAAGATGATCAGGATTCTACTAGAGTTATGAGTATATATATTTCTGGAAGTTTTTTTGTGGTGCTAGGATTAAACTCAGGATTCACAATATTTTTGAATTCCCAATGTATTGGGTTACATCCCCATCGTTAAAGACAAAAGTTACAGGTACTGTGCTTTGCCATCCTTGATGTAATTAAGACAGCTTTTACAGTTTTTATTTTTATATGTACCATGTGTGTACAGCGCTGGCAGAGGTGACTAGATCTCCCTGGAGGTGGAGTTGCACAGCACTGTGAGCTGCTATGTGTATGCTGGGAGCTGAATCCAAGAAGAATTGCTATTCTTCTCCAAGAATAGCAAATTTTTTTTTTTTTTTAATTTTGAGACAGAGTAGGACAGTGGTAGCGCACGCCTTTAATCCCAGCACTTGGGAGGCAGAGGCAGGTGGATTTCTGAGTTTGAGGCCAGCCTGGTCTACAGAGTGAGTTCCAGGACAGCCAGGACTATACAGAGACACCCTGTCTTGGGAAAAAAAACAAAAAACAAAAAAGACAAAAAAAACTTGAGACAGGGTTTCACTGTGTAGTCTTGGCTGATGTAGAACTCACAAGAACCTGCTGCCACTGCCTCCTAAGTGCTGGGATAAGAGGCATGTGCAGCAGGAGCACTCCAGCCTGGGATTAAAGGCGTGAGCTACCACTGTGCGGCTCTTTTTTTTTTTTTTTTTTTTTTTTGAGATAGGGTTTCTCTGTGTATCCCTGGTTGTCCTGGAACTCACTCTGTAGACCAGGCTGGCCTTGAACTCAGAAATCCACCTGCCTCTGCCTCCCAAGTGCTGGGTCATTTTTTTTTTTTAAAGACTTTATTTGTCTTCAGGCACGACAGAAGAGGACATCAGATCCCATTACAGATGGTTTTGAGCCACTACGTGGTTGCTGGGCATTGAACTCAGGACCTCTGGAAGAGCAGTCAGTGCTCTTAACTGCTGAGCCATCTCCCCAGCTGCCATCAGATTTCATATCCTGAATTTAAAATCCTATCTTCGGGTCATTGGTGGTGTATGACTTTAATCCTAGCACTTGGGAGGCTGAGGCAGGTGGATCTTTCA
>JADRCD010122525.1:0-10059 GCA_019843815.1 Montemys delectorum
AAAAAAAAAAAAAAAAAAAAAAAAAAGAAATAGATGCTCATTCTTTGTGGGATTATAAGGCCAGCCCCTGCTGTCAGTGCAGAAGGTACATTGGGGATGTAAACCTTCTATCAAACACTATAGAGTTTCATCCTTTCAGACTGCCTTTCCCTGGAAGGGAGGCAGTCCAGCCCCTTCTGCATGCCTCTAGGCACCCATGACACAAGGCTCCATTCTCACAAGTCTCCCCTGTCTCTCAGCCACAGTTTCTTGCTTTGGAATGGCTTTGCTTGTGTCACTCAACCTAAAATATCAGGCTTGTTGTTGTTGTTGTTGGTGGTGGTAGTGGTGGTGGTTTCTCTGTGTAATAACTCAGCTCCCTGGCTGTTCAGATCAGGCTGACCTTGAACTCACCGAGATCTACCTGCCTCAGACTTTGAAGTGCTGGGATTAAAGGCATGCTCCAACTTATCTGACTTGTCTGTTTTATTTTTCTGTGTTTCCCAAGCCCTTTGATAAGTTACTAGATCATACAGTTCTCATTGCTGTTATTTGATCACACATCTTATCTCATTGACCTAGAACTTTAGAAACAATGCAGTATATAATAGCATTTCTCAATTATGCAGTCTCCTTTATTTTAGGAAGGCAGTGAAAATCAAATAACTGTGGAGTTAGTAAAGAATGTGGAATAATGACTAAGTTTGGAGGTGATAGATATTAGTGATGAGTGAGCTTTTGGGTTATCTAATTTTTTACTTTTGCAGTACCAGCAAAAATAATTTTGGGGCTGACAAGATGGCTCAGTGGGTAAGAGCACCGACTGCTCTTCCGAAGGTCCTGAGTTCAAATCCCAGCAACCACATGGTGGCTCACAACCACCCATAATGAGATCTGATGCTCTCTTCTGATGCATCTGAAGTCAGCTACAGTGTATTTGTGTATAATAATAAATAAATTTTTGGTCTAGAGCAAACAGGGACTGAGTGAGCAGAGTTGACCGAGAGTCCAATGGGGCTGACTGGAACAAGCAGAGGTCCTAAAAAATTCAGTTCCCAACAACCACATGAAGGCTCACAACCATCTATATAGCTACAGTGTACTCACATACATACATACATACATACATACATGCATAGTTTTATGTATGCTCAGTCAGTCATAGCTATTTTTTATAGTCCTGCTGTGTGCTCAGTATCAGGGAGTAATGATGATCAAATCATAATAGCATAAAACAACATATAATGTTCTCTTGGTGTGATAGTGATAAAAGCACTTCACTTGCATGAGTTAGCATATGAATGTTTCATAGTCATGTCCAAAATGCATATAAGAAACAGCTTAAATAAAGGAAGGTTTTATTTTGGCTCATAGTTTCTGGAATTCCTTATAGGGTCTTAGGGTTCATTTTGCTGCAGCCTGTAAGGTTTGGTGGTGCACAGTTCTTCACATCATGATAGCTAGAAAGGAAAGAAAGGGAAGTGACCTGCTTCTGCCAGCCAAGACCACTCTCCTCGCTATCTGCCAGTACTGCCTTCAGCTTCTGAATCTGTCAAGGAATTAATCCACTCTCTAGGCAGAGCTCTGAATAGTCAGTCTCTGGACACACCCAGAGGTGTGTTTTCATTATATTTCGATATTTCTTTACTTCATGTTACAAGGAAGGGAAATGAGGCCCAGGTAGTTTAGTTAAGGTGCCAGCGTGTGGGATTTATTCATGGCCCTTAGATCTATGCCAGGCTATCTACGCCATGGTGTTTGTCTTTATTGAACTGACCTAGTTCAACCTGGTCTACAGAGTTTATTTTTAGTATTCTAAAAGAAGTCCTTTTTTTCCAAAGCCAGAAGCAGATCCCGATAGTGGCTTTATGTTTATCACTATGAAATCCAGATTAATGGAGTTTGGAACAGGGAGTCCCAGTACTCCCAGTCCTGTCAACCAGCACTCCCATATTGACTGGCAGTTCCCTGTGATATTTGGTTATGGAGTCTAACTTGGACAGCACCTCGAAGCTTAACTACCTGCTTTAGATGTGCTTTTTGCCCCCTTTGATGTCATGAAATATCTCAGAGCCAGCAGAGCATTGCAAGTTAATTACTTGTGTGCACAGCAGGAGATTCTGGAAACAGGCAGCCACCAGCAGCTCATGGATGAGGAGTTACTTGAGACATCCGAAATCAGGCCATTAATGAGCCATCTTGATGAGCAGAGAATGAGGACTGTGAAGCAAGGCCAGGCTGCACTCTGTCTAAGGGTGTGTGGGTCTCATGTCATGACAGTGGACTATGACCCAGACCTTAGTCTTAAGCTGGGGTGTGCTGCTGTGAGGTTGTCTTCAGGGCACCAGTAGAATTGTATCACAGGGATCTAGTATTTATATGATGCTGCTTTAATTTGGGAAACACATTAAGAGGATTAGACCAAATGAGGAGCATTTATTTATTCATTAATTTTTCTCATAGCATGAATTCAAAAAGAAGTATTTGGGTGCCTCTTTTGTACCAAGTGTTTCTTATACTTTATGAAAACCGAGCGCAGTAGGCTTTTAAATTTGTTAGATTCAGTCCAGTCCAGAGAGATGGCTCAGCAGGTAAGAATGCTTGCTTAATAAGCACAAAGATCTGGAACCCAAGGAGAAAGAAACCCAGATGCTGTGGGTGCCATTTATAATTCTAGCCTGATAAGTGGGAGGTTGAGAAGGGTCCACCAAAAGCTTGAACACTTAGCTCAAAAAATGACAGAAATAATAAAAGAGACCCCATCGAAAAACAATCTGAAAGGAATATTTGGTGAATAGTAATTATTCTTTAAAATTTTTACTAATTTATTTTGTGTTTGAGAGTTTTATCTGTCTGTATGTTCATACTGTACATGCCTGGTGCTTGCCTAGACTAGAAGATGTTATGTCTCTTGGGACTTACAAGTGGTTGTTAGCTACCTTATGGATACTGGGACTTGAACCTGGGTCCTTTGGAAGGACCAGTTCTTAACTGCTGAGCCATTTCCACCGGTGGGGTGATTATACCTATGGCTCACCTACTTCACATGGGCAGTGGCTTTGAACATCCATTTCCTTGCCCATGTGTAGGGAATACAGTCCTCTATTCAGCACGGAATGACTGAAGCATAATGTCAGCAATGCAGACCAGCTGCCTGACTTGATGAACAGGTTAGGTTATTACTGGCAGGGTAGGAGGTGGGGAGGTAGTGATGGCCCTAGCAAGGGTAGCAGTAGGTCTCTGCACCATAGTGTGTTCTTGGAGCTGGAGAGATAGCTCAGTGGTTGCTCTAGTCCCAGAGCATCCGTTGGCCTCTTCTGACTTCAGTGGCCACCAGGCACATATGTGGTTCCCTTATTCACATGTAGACCAAAAAAATCAGCATGCAAAATGAACAAACCTTCAAAAAAATGTTTTTTTTTTTTTTAAATGTCCTCTTCATGGGGCAGAAAGCTTTGTTCCTCCGCCATGTTTCTGGGTACCTTGAATGCAGATTCTATATATCTCTGGCATGCAACTTGGAGTCCTTTCCCACCTCTACTTTATTCAGCAAACAAGATGCCCAGGAAAGTTGACAGAGAAGGACTGAAAACAGTGTCCCACCAGAATTTCATATAGCAGGTCAAGAAAAGCCCAAGATACACCAGTGTGGGAGTTGTAAATAACCTAAGAGGTCACAGACTTTGTGGCCCATGGCTGAGTATCTCATTCCCATTCTTCGTCTTTCTCGATTAAAAATGTCTCTATTTCTAATTGTGTGTCTTCAGTTCTTTTCCGTGTGACATAAGAACCTAGGAATTGGGCAGATTGGCTAGGACTCAGATGCACACTGATAATGAATACATGGAGCCTGGGGATAGGGAAAAACTGGGAGTGGAACTTTGCATTACAAATGTATAATAGAAGTAGGAAAGACTTGCAATTTTGTGAATAAATTAATTTTTCATGGGGAGTTTTAATTACCTATATGAAATAATAAAAATCACTTAGGCACACAGTGGTTGACCACTGAATTGTGCAGTGTAGATAGTTTCTCAGGAAAACAGGGATGCTACCCAGGGAGGCAGGAATAGGGCACAGTGGGTAGTGGAGAAAGGCCAGGGAATAAAATGAATTACTGGTATCTGAAGTGGGGCCCATCTCAGGAGGTTTTGCTATTCTGGAATCCAAGGTGACACCAGAGTTAGGGCAATGGCTATTCTCTGTGTTTTCAGTCTTAGGGGAGACAGGTTGGTTATGCACACAGCCATTCCTTGAGTGACTTACATGTCTATGCCAAGTCATACAGGTGTCTGACAAGATGAAGGTCCAATTGCTGCCAGGCCCATCTCCTCCTTTCATCTACCTAGTGAGCCCAAGTGAGTGTTCAGTGCTTTGTGACAAAGGCCATTTCTAAGGTTAGGCTATATTCCTTTGACTTCAGTCATAGATAATCCTAGAACAAGGGAGTGAAAGCCACTCTCTGGAACTGTGTGAGATAGCTTTTTTCCCTATTGTCTGTGTTCTATCATCAGCTCTCGGGATTCAGATCATGAGCGTAGGATACCTATGTGGCTTTGGGACAGTACTGAAAAAAATCTGTACCCAGCAAGGAAAAGAAAACAGCATTCTTAACCCCTTCATCACTGACTGAATTCTGTATTCTGTCTATGCTTTAGTGTTACAAGATAGACATTCTCAAGGAGTTTTCCTTTCTTCCTCTTTTTGTTCTGTTACCAACAAAGAAATACAGAAAACCAAGGGAACCATTATGGAGACCTGAAGAAGTCTGCTACCCTCTCAAATTGAGTAATGCTTTTTGTTTTAATTTTGGAAACTCTTTCAGTGTTGAAGACAATACTGCATAAAGAGTGTGTCTTTTGCTCTGAGCCTAAAGAGAACACTTTTGTATTTACAAAAGATCCTGGAGCCAGTGCTCATGAGCGCCACTCCTTAGACTAGTGGCAGATGTAGGAACCACAGGTGTCTTCCTAAGGATGCTGACAGCCCCTGGGATGCCCTGATTTTTCTGCCCATCGTGTAATTTACTTCCCTTTGGGATCTTATTCAAAGAGAGGAAACCGGCATCGTTGGATTTATTCAAAAGAAAATACCAAATAGAATATAAGATATTAAGTGTCGTTCAGGCCCACAATGTTTGGATATCTGTTTACATGAACTTGCTCAGCAGGCATGCTTACGAGCCTACAGCTTAAAGAAACCCATGCTCTTGATCAAAATATCTTTTTTGTTTTTCGGAGCTGCATGTTTATGGAGGGATATGAGGAAGAAGCTTAGTGCTAATAAATGGAAACAACGGCTCTAAATTTCTCCCTTACAAAGCAGCCCTCCAGCTCCCTGCTGCAGAGAGAATGACAGCTGATTGCTTCTGCCTCTCTTCCTTTGTCCAGCTCTCCTGAAAGTGCTTCTGTTACACTGACGCTTTGTAACCATTAGCTCTTTTATCTTCGGGGAAAGGACTTCTCATTTCCTGATTAGACCACTTGTTTTTCAGAGTGAGGATTCAACTGTTTTGGGATGGCTTAGCATTTTCCTGGGATATGAGTACCCGGGCTCAGGAATTTGGCGGTGTGGTGGACTCAAATTGTAGTATGCTTGCCGGCTTAATGCTCTCTTCTAGAGTCGGGTGGGTAACATGACTGTGCTCTCCTCTGCTTAATCACAGTCCATAGACACAGATTCTCCTATGAATGCTCTGATTTTAGTTAACATTAGGTGTCTGTCAGGCTGTCACGTGTCAGACACCGTGAGACATGCTCCGTTAGCTGCTGAGGAGTAAATATCTCCACCATTGGCCTTTTTTGTCAGCATTTGGAGACCCCTGTCCTCATTATCCCTACTTAGGGTATATGGTGGCTGTGTCTCACCATTTGGAAGCTGAAAAGTATGTGTATTTCATTCCCAAATAGCACGCTGATCATTTTTCTATTGGATACTTTTGAGGTAGTATTGTTGTTCTCCACCAGTAGTCTACTATTGCCCTTAAGACAGTCATACCGATTCTTCTGGTTTCATGAAGATCTTCAAGAAACGTTAATACTGATGACATACTTAGACATACTGGAAAGCAAGAGTACTAGCCTTATTTTGTTGGGCTTTTTGAAACAGGGTTTCATGTAATCCAGATAGGCTTCTAGCTCACTATATATGCTTATGATGACCTTGAACCTCTCATCATTCTCTGTCTGCCTCTGAAAGGCAGTCCTGCGCCACCATATTGGTTTATGGTGTGCTGGGAATAGAGCTCAGGACCTCTTGTGTTATGGGCAAGCATGGTACCTGCTGCAGCACACCCTCAGCTCCTGCTGTTTTGTTCTTTGTCAGTTTTTTGGAAAGCCCCTTGTATGTCCAGTAACTCATTCATCAGATGCCTTCTTCATCACGGATGGGGCTATACCCATGAAGAGACCAAAGTGTGCCCTGCCCTTGGAGAACTATATTCTGGAATTACTCAGAGGAGTTCTGGTTAATCCTGCTGTGATACCATTATGTATACTGAAAACGAGCTAATTTCCACAAGCAGTAGCCCATGTGTATACCTGGATGGCAAAAGCTTTGGGGATTCCTGACCCCCTCCTAAAAAAAATCCCTTCTTGAGGAGTCCTACCTAATATACCATTACAGTGATGGAAAGATCTGTCTTCAGCCCTAGCCTTTTGAACATTTTTATCAAAGATTTTGACAAGGGAGATCGTTGTATTAAATTTGTGAGTGTCATGTTGCCAGGAGGCATGGATCAGAAATTGGAAGAAAAAAAAAACATCAGATCTCCTCAGTTCTCAAGAGGTCAGATTGGAGAATGAAAATGAAGTATCCTGGATGAGAAAAACCACAGGCATGCAGTCCAGTGATGGAAAGGCTTGGCCTTTGCTGCAGATTGTCTCACTGGGTCTTTGCAGCCAGGGAATGTGTCTCACCGTCCACCTGCATCAGTTAGAACATTTGTATCTTACCGGACATCACATGCGGTGAAAGCATTGAGCCACAATGAAGACTATTCTGACTTCTCAAAAGTATGGGGCTTTTATAGTTGTACCACTTTAAGGATAAAATACAACATCTGGTTTGATAAGAAGCCAACTTAATCCATGGAAAAGACTAGACATATTTCCACAAGGAATCTGGCAGTCTTAGTCTGTTGTTGGAAATTATTGCCAGGAATCCTTCCTGCTGGTATTCCCTCTTAACCAACCCCTGAATGTCATAGATACCTTTTATATGAAAGTCTGTGCTTTCTGAATGCTTTAAAGAACTAAAGAGTAACAGCGCGCTTGTAACTGGAGTCAGTAGCTCTACCATGAAAATACCTGCTGCGTGCAACAAAGACCTCCAAAGTGAAGTTTCCCAGATCCTTTTTTTTCTGCATTTTTCACTTTTATCCTGGTTAATTACAAAGTGGTGCTTATATTCTCAAAATATATCAAATCCTGAAGATGTGTATCTTCCTAGATTGAGCTACTGTCTTTTTACCCCAATTAATCATTTCACAGGCTGTCCTTTCGCCTTTGGGTGATCCATTCCTGGATTTGATGAATATTTATTTTCCTCATATACTTTGATATAATCATATAGTCACAACTCTGCGATGAGCTTCTTTTCCCCACTGAACGGTGAGATGCTCTTGCCTCTTAAACTTCTGTGTACCTTTCATACTTAACTTCTAGATCAATAGTATAATATATAATTTGACATTGGAGAGGATACTATTTCTGAAAATTCAGCTTTCCTAGTATGTTAGTGCTTTATTGTCTTATGTATCCTTGCATGAGTATTCGATGTGCACACAGATAAACACATAAAACCACGCATTTTTCTTTCTCCTTCTGTAGTGGTAGGGATTAAATCCAGGGCCTTACAATTGTTAGGTCATTGCTGTGCCACTGACTAGGCCCACTTTTCTGGGTTGTAAAATAAGTGGTAGTATGTCATAATGCATATTGGCTTTTCCACTTAGAAATGTAACTAGGAGTCTGTTCTTAGCTTAAAGGGCTCTCCCTCCCTTTACCCCTGCCTCCTACTCCGTTCCTGATTACTGTTTCTTCTACTGTATTGACTTGACATACTCTGCTTAACTAGCCCTTCAGTGACATGTACATATCGTGATGTTAATCTTAGATGTTGCTGATGCTGCTACCATAGCCAACTTTACCCTTTTAACAGTTGCAAAATGTATCTGTGGAATTAACAGCCTGAGCAAAGGAGTGCACATTTACAATTTTAATAGTCACTACCTCCCATGTAGATTGTCTGGTTATAGTCCAGATAAGAAAATACTGTATTAGAACATGGTGCATTCCCAGGCCTGGAGCTGACTTAAATCTGCCATTCTCTGTATGAGGACAAGTTTCCTAGCTTCTAAGCATCAATTGCCTTATTGCTAACACAAAGAAATTAAAATGTACTTGACCCGAGTTTTTGAAAGGGTCAAAGATGGCAAAGTGTGGGAAGTTTTTATCACCTTGAGTATAATGAATATTCTCCAAAAGAGCAAAGTACTGCTGATACTGTTCTATTGCTGTCTCCTCTGTGCCACTCTGTCATTTGATTCCTGGGGTAAGAATAGGGTTTCAAACAGTAAACAAAAGAAACTGTGTAAGTGTGTGTATGTGTATATGCATGTGTAAGAATGTGTGTGGGAATGTATAAGTGTGTGCTTGATGTGTGTGTATGTGTGTGTGTGTGTGTGTGTGTGTGTGTGTGTGTGTTACTGTGTAGAT
Organism: Montemys delectorum; assembly: GCA_019843815.1. Taxonomy (NCBI): domain Eukaryota; kingdom Metazoa; phylum Chordata; class Mammalia; order Rodentia; family Muridae; genus Montemys; species Montemys delectorum. Next base: position 8,697 of record JADRCD010122525.1, read on the forward strand.
GTGCTGAAGTTTGTCATGAGCTCAAGCAACTAACACAACACACTGCCGAGCCGGATTCTGATAGTGAGAATTGCGCAGCCACCCTCCCTTCTCAAGACAGGAAGTGCAGCCATGTTTAAACCAGACTTCAATACAGGGGCTTTTTTACTCCCTGAGATGCAACTATGACCTTCCAGAATAGTTCATGATCACACCAGCAAATCATTCCCATATAATAACCGGAGCAGTCAGGTCTCTAAGGCAGAAGGCTTTCTGTGAGCGTTAGTGATCACTTTAAGTCTTTCTTGGATTCTTATCTGTGACCTCGGTGTTACTAGAGTAAAAATTTACAGCCAAGAACTCCAGACCTTGTTTCCTCTCCTTTTGTCTAAATGAGATCTTTAAATCCTAGCCCAGGTTTATGTTTCCCTTACAGAGAAAGAAATTGTAGGAAGAACAGGAAAAAGAAAGAGGGGATCAAGAGATGTCCCTATGTGTGCCAGCCAACATGTACTGCTGATTTTTATCTTTATCATTTGACAGTTTTGTCTTGACTGATCTGTAGAATGCACTGAATCATTGAAACTGGTAGTCTTAAACCAGCCTTTGGAGTCTCTCTTATAGCATTAGTTACAAATAGCAGGAAGCCTGCCCAGTCTTAAATAAAAGCACACTTGAAATGAAAATGTCTAAAGATACAATTTACATTCTAAGTGTGCTTCGTTCGGGAACTTGACCTCTTATTTCTTTTCCCTCCCTCTTGGTTCTGCTTTCTGATTTTCCTATTATCTTCTGTTTGCAGGGCACATCCCTCCCTTCCTTCTTCAGTCAGATTTGGGGAAGAGCCAGGTTTCTCCCACAGGATCAGCAACACAAAGGCTGTGCCTCCCTGCATGAATAGCATCAACCTAAATCAAACCCTCTGAAGAGGGAAACCCCATAGCATAATCAATGTTGGCCTTGGCCAAAATACTTCCTGACACATGCTGCTGAAGAAAGTTGGGCATCTGTGAGCTGCCCGATTTCTAGTTGCGTGTTGTCCTGGTTAGGGTTACTATTGCTGCTGTGAAACACAATGACCAAAGCTACTGGAGGAGAAAAGGGTTTATTCAGTTTACCCTTTCACAGCATACTTCATCATGAAGGCAGTCAGGGCAGGAATTCAAGTGGAGCAGAGGCTACAGAGAAGTGCTGCTTACTAGCTTACTTCCCCTAGTTTACTCCAGATGTCATTTCTGAAGCTGGCTCAGAGTCCATGACAGTGTGACCCAAGGATTCAAATGTGGTTTCTTAAGAAGAGTTATCACCCTCGGTCATGTTTCTTACTATGTGCCTGTTCTCTCTCTCTCTCTCTCTCTCTCTCTCTCTCTCTCTCTCTCTCTCT
>JADRCD010122527.1:0-12083 GCA_019843815.1 Montemys delectorum
AGAGAGAGAGAGAGAGAGAGAGAGAGAGAGAGAGAGAGAGAGAGAGAGAGAGAGAGAATATGCATATCCACTTAACTTCTATCACAACATCATCCCATAATTGCTATGCTTTATTGTTAGTTGTTGGTGGCTTCTTGCCTAGGATATAAGCTAATCTTTATAATAACTCTGGATAGGAAACATATTATCTATACTATGTTTAGGGTGTGCTTCTAGGCTGGTATCTACTAATATTTCTGTAGATTAAGTGAAAGCTTCTTTAGATCATATTAAATATTGCACACAAAATGACTCCTAAAAACAAATAGTTTTGGTGGAAAGGAGCTTCAGTATTAGATGGACACCTATTTATAAATGAATGTTGAAATCAGAATAAAATACTTATCACTTTACCACATATTCTAAATACTGGCTACTTCAGGGATATTGTGGGTAACACATCACTGGAAAGCAAATATTGCAGTAAAGCAGATCACAGGCCTTGTCTGCTTGCTAAGCATATATCAAAGTCTTATTTATTTTAAATTTTAGTCTACTAAATATGTTGAATTCATTATTTCAGAACAACAGACAATATTGTACACACCTTCATTTAATGAAATACTTCCATGAGATGATAGTGAGCACATGGATTGTTGGGACAGTGCTGCTGGCACACAGTATAAGAAAGCACTATAAACAAGAGAAACCTTAAATACTTTACATGGCTGCAGTATGGAGTGGAGGGACTGCATCTCCTTTGAATGTAGCTTATTTGATTATGTCAGCTGAATATCAGGCAGACACAATTGGATACAGCACAACTGAGAGACTGAAGAGTAAATAATAATTCAATAAGAGCATATCAGAGCACAAGAGGTTATACGTTTGTATCATGGCTTGATCTCTTTCCCCCTCTCCAATATTCCAACAATCACAAGTAAGTGCAAAATGAATATATTCATTTCATTATCTGACTGGCTACCTGACCTCAATTTATAACTGCATCCAAATTTGTGATCCATAAAACCATTTTTAAGAGAGACAAGCCAAGCATTTCTTTTGATAGGTTAATGCAAGCAGTCCATTTGTATAAAGGGAACTTTACCATTCCTAAAAAAAAAATGTATTAAAGAGGTTCAAGGATATTACTCTTAAGCTTTCATAAAGAAAAAATAAAAGTTCTAGAAGGCCTCATGGAACTCCAGAAGTTTTAAAAATACAATAAAAGAATGAAATACTGGTTATCAGGTTTTAGCTGAGTAAATATTTAAATGACACGTTTTACTTACTGACAACTATCTACAATTCCAGTAGTGAATGCAAAATGTGGTCAATTTCCCCTATTGATTCAATAGTACCTTGGTTTCCCCATAAATTTCAATAAGAAGAATGTTCTTAACATTTAAACTTTGCTACCTCACCTCTAAGGGTCTCAGAAATGGTTACTTATGGAATATCAAGGAGGGATGAGCACTAGTAATCCTGTCACAAGGGCTTTTGAAGTTTGGCTATGTTTTATGCACCTGTTTCTGGTCTTAAAATTCCTGTTTCCAACAGCCCATAGAGAATATCACACAGTATACTTCTTAGAGCTGTGTGATTTATTTTTCTTTTAAAAAAATAATTCTCAGTATCCCTGCCTTCATTTCTGAAGAGAAACAAATTATATATCTTAAGAGGACACAAATTGAGAAATGAGAGATTCTTCTAGATAATTAAATTCTCAATTTTTCACCTTTCAAAGGTAAGATAGGAATAGAAAGTTGTCCTTGCATGAATGTATATCTGTCAACTTTCTCACTGCTTTGACAAAATGCCCTACAAGATCAGCATAAAGAGGGAAGGATTTACAGTCTATCAGAGCAGAGAAAACATGGCAGTGTTAGTGTTAGTGTGGTCATAGCACATCTGGTTGTAGGAAGCAAAGAGCGATTAGCACTGGTGCCCAGCCCACTTCATCTGCTTTATCCTGTTGAGGCTCCAGTCCATGGTGTGATGGGACCCATGGTTAGGGCAGGAATTGTTTCCTGGGTGATTCTAGATCCAGCAAGACAGTCAACACTAAGCATACTGGAGTATGGGAAAAGCTTAAAAACTTTCTTTAATTTTGTTGTCAGAAAGAATTATTCTCATTTACCTCCATCAGTACATCTGAGAAGCATAAAAGGAGCAAATAATACCATTAGATCTTGACAATAAATGGTGTCATCACTGTTCATAATTAGGTAAAAATTAGGATTTTTTGGGGGGGGTCTAGAAGATGGCTAAGGGTGTAAAGTACCTACTGTATGAGCATGAAGACTGAGTTTGATCCTTAGAATGCTCAGAAAGCTGCATGTAGTAGCACATGTATAATATTAGCATTCCTAGTGTGAATTGAGAGTTAAGAGAGAAGAATCTTTGGTGGGACTAGCTTAGCATATGCAGATGGGAGCAACAAATCTGCCATTAAATTAGGTGCAAGGTTAGGGACAATATTGAAGGTTATCTATGCATAACCATATTCTCATAAGTGAATACTCTTGCATGAATATAATATTATTAAATTGTATATAATACATATATGTTCCACAGAGACACACATATTTGTATTTTTCTTGTAATGTAGAACCTCTCACAGGAAACTTGCAATCATCAGGGGATGTACATATGGGTTATACATTTTAATTAAGTCCTGGGCAGTTGTATTTTGTTTTTTATAAAACTATGATGAGGTAGTATTATTTCAACTTATTCTTGTATAATGAGAGATATTGTGCCAAACTGTTATCAGCACCTTCAAGACTCTAGGAGGCTCAAGTAAAAATGACCATCTATTAAAATATGAATTTGGCCCAGTATCTGAATGCATCAAGGAAATAGGTTGAAAAGCAGATAAACAGTGGTCTGAAGTTCCAAACACCCAAATCCTTTCTTTAGAGTTCTTTCAAAGAGTTCATATTTCAGTGTCTTGAAGATCAAAAGAACTCCACAAGATAAACTACTTTTTGTGCTTCGGTTTTAATTGCTCCTCACTCTTATCCACAGAGTTTAAAGAAAGAGGAGGCTATCTCAAGTGACTTCCCTCTTACCTTCTGTGAGTGCTTCCTAGGGGTACTTCATAAGAATTTTGAGTATATGGCATAATGGCAAATGAACATGAGTATGAAACAAATCACACTGACTATCTCAACATGCAGCAATGTAGTGTGGTATTGTGGATAGAAATTTTTTTTTAGTTTTTTCTATTCTATTTGTCTTTGATGAAGGGATTTGGATCAGTAGTGTTGGCAACTACTGTAACTTGCTGGTTGAGTATGCATGTAAGGATTCTGTCTCTGGAAGAGTCTTTCTACATGATAACACGGGAGTTGATGACATTTATTGGTCTGTAAGGGGGAGGTGGTGAATGACCGCCTACCATGAGAGTCCCAGCCCTGTGCCTGTCCACTCACTGCCTCTAAGCTTTCCATCCTCCTTTGTTCCTTTGGAATAATGATTATCTTATCATTTCTCTTTTGACAGTTGGCATGAAAATTAACTAATACCATGGGGTAATGGACAGAGCCTCAAAGAGTCTGGGCCCTGTATGTCTGTGACAGATAGAAGCAGAATAACACACTGCAAGCACACATAGTGGCTTCCTGGTATTTTCTGGTGTCCTGATGGGTAGATTCTCAGTGAGTCATGCTAGTAGCACCGGAGACAGCTCTGTGTTTGTTGTTTCTGTCAATCTCTTCCCACGATAGAGACACTTTGTCCACCAAGAATACTAGGAGTAGAGCTGAGGCTGTTCTCATCTGTTGTATCATCTCTGGACTTCAGCCTGAACCCTGTTACTGCAGCTGACTCCTTTGGAGATGAATCCTTCATCACTAGGTATTATTTGCTACATGCACATTTCCTCCTCCAAATAACTAGTATAGTTTATTTCCCTGAAATAGATGCCAAGTGCTCCATGTTTTATCTACTCTGTGTGTGTGATGGAAAGATCTCATTAGATCTTCATATTCTCTGAAAAAACTAATTCTTTTAATATTTTAATTCAACATGCCACTATTTGACTTAAAATTTTAAAATTTAACACTATATTCGGTAAAATTTTGAATCATGCTATGTATAAATGGGAAAAAAGATAGATACATAGATATATAATCAAAGACAGTAAGTTGGAAGTTTCAGAAAGTGCTCCACAGATTGGCCCAGTAAATAGAGCGTTTGGGTTCTGCTTTCTCTTATCATTTCTCTTTTGGATAGGGCACTTCAGTTGGATTTTCTCTTTTTTTCCCCTGTGTAAACCAGTGATCCAGGTTTTATTAAAAACAACCACCTTAAAAGTACAAGATAAGAGGCTCTGCCAGAGCCTGACATATACAGAGGCAGATGCTCACAGCCAACCATTGAACTGGTCATAGGGTCCCAATGGAGGAAATACAGAAAAGACTGAAGATGCTGAAGGGATTTGCAACCCCATACAAAGAACAAGAATATCAACCAACCAGAGCTCCCAGGGAGTAAACCACCAACCAAGGAATACACAGGGAGTTACATGACTACAGCCATATGTCTAGCAGAGGATGACCTTTTCAGGCATCAGTGGGAGAAGAGGCCCTTGGTCCCATCAAGGCTTGATGCCCCACGGTAGAGGAATGCGAGAGTAGGGAGGCAGGAGTGGGTGGGTGGGGGCACACCCTCATAGAAGCAGAAGGAGAGGGATGGGATGGGGGTTTTGGGGAGAGGGAATCGGGAAAGGGGATAACATTTGAAATTTAAGTAAATAAACTATCCAATAAAAATTAGAACTTAAATAAAAACATTATAAGATAAACCAAAGAATTGTTTTCTTTTATTAAAAGTTGACATTTTATTTATTTCTCCTCTGGAAATCCCATACCACCCCCATCCCCCTGCTTCTATGAGGGTGCTCCTACACCCATCCACCCACCTACTCCTGTCTCTCTGCCCTGGCATTCCCCAACAATGAGGCATCAAGCTTTCACAGGACCAAGGACTTCTCCTCCCATTGATGCCCAAGATGGTCATCACTACTACATATGTGGCTATAGCCATGGTTTCCTCTATGTGTACTCTCTGGTTGGTGGTTTAATCCCTGGGAGCTCTGGGGGGTCTGGCTGGTTGATATTGCTGTTTGTCCTATGGAGTTGGAAACCCCTACAGCTCCTTCAGTCCTTTCTCTAACTCCTTCAACGGGGACCCCATGCTCAGTTCAATAGTTGGCTTCGAGCATCCTCCTCTGTATTTTTCAGGCTCTGAGAACCTCTCAGGAGACAGCTATATCAGGGTCCTGTCAGCAAGCACTTCTTGGCATCTGTATATGTGATAGATCCCCAGGTAGGGCAGTCTCTGGATGACCTTTCCTTCAGTCTCTGCTTATACTGTCTCCATATTCCTCCTATGAGTATTTTGTTCCCCCTTCTAAGAAGGACTGAAGTATCCACATTTTGGTTTTTCTTCTTCTTGAGCTTCATGTGATCTGTGAATTGTATCTTGGTTATCCTGAGCTTTTGGGCTAATACCCAGTTATCAGTGAGTGCATACCATGTGTGTTCTTTTGTTACTGGGTTACCTCACTCAGGATGATACTTTCAATGTGTGTTTGTTTATTTTTATTTATTTATTTATTTATTTATTTATTTATTTATTTATTTTATAAGAGTACACTGCAGCTGTATGCATACAGTTGCTGGGGTTTGAACTCAGGACCTCTGGCAGAGTAGTCAGTGCTCTTAACCATTGAGCCATCTCTTTAGCTCAGGATGATACTTTCTAGTTCCATCCATTGCCTGTGAATTTCATGAAGCCATTGTTTTTAATAGCTGAGTAGTACTCCATTGTGTAAATGCACCACATTTTCTGTATTCATTCCTTTGTTCAAGGACATCTGGGTTCTTTCCAGCTTCTGGCTATCATAAGTAAGGCTGTTATGAACATAGTGGAGCATGTGTCCTTATTGCATGTTGGAGCATCTTTTGGGTATATGCCCAGGAGTGGTATAGCTAGGTCCTCAGGCAGTACTATGTCCAATTTTCTGAGGAACCACCAGACTTACTTCCAGAGGGGTTGTACCAGCTTACAATCCTACCAACAATGGAGGAGTGTTCCTCTTTCTCCACATCCTTGCCAGCATCTGCTGTCACCTGAGTGTTTGATCTTAGCCATTCTGATTGGTGTGAGGTGGAATCTCAGGGTTGTTTTGATTTGCATTTCCCTGATGACTAAGGATGCTTCTTGGCCATTCGGTATTCCTCAGTTAAGAATTCTTTGTTTAGCTCTGTACCCCTTTTTTAATAGAGTTATTTTTGTTCTCTGGAGTCTAACTTCTTGAGTTCTTTGCATATATTGGATATTAACCTTCTATTGGATGTGGGATTGGTAATGATCTTCTCCCAATCTGTTGGTTGCCATTTTGTCCTATTGGCAGTGTCCTTTGCCTTACAGAAGCTTTGGAATGTTACAAGGCTTCATTTTTCTATTGTTGATCTTAGAAATAAGCCATTGGTGTTCTGTTCAGGAAATTTTCCACATGTGTTTGAGGCTCTTCCCCACTTTCCCCTCTATTAGTCTCTTAAGATGACTTTAGGAGCAAGTCCTACCCTTAGCTGAGGAGTGATTGGCAATTAATATCCGTTGGAGGGAGAGAGTCCATTTTCTTGAATAGTACATCCCCAGTAGAGAAACTATGCTCTACTGAAAGCACGTGTATCCAAGAACATAGGGCAACAGAAACTGGGCTCATGGGGTTGAAAAAGAAGAAAAGGAAAGAAGAAAAGAGAAAAGAGAAAAGAAAAGAATCAAAGCAGGTAGGAAGGAAAGGGTAGTAGTTCTTAGAGGAGTTCTGGGATGGGTATGACTAAAATCAAAACCCCTCGGATGAAATTCACAGATCACCATTTAAGAGAGAGAATGGTCCTCTCCTTCCCTCTCCCTTCCTCCACTCCCATCACTTCTCTGTCCTAAAGTACATTACAAACTCTATACACTTTGTGAGCAAGTGTTCCTGGAAATGTGTCTACACACACTATTTAAACAGGAGATGAAATTAAAGTTATTTGAAGCTTGAATGGCCCATGAAAATGAAAATAATTTCCCACTTCACTTTAATATGAGTAGAATCTTCAGACTGTTTGATTTTTAAAGGTTAAATGTGCTATTTTTTTTGAGGCTAATGTTTTTTAACAACTTAAAAGTATAGAAAGGTATAGAAAGAGCAAGGAATTTAAAATGCATCTATTATGTTTTGAGCTACATAAAAATGTTAAATGATTTAATCATTCCCATGATCTAATTGTGTACTTAGGAATTCAAGTCAGTTGAAAGGCTCTGTTCTATTTTTAGATCTCTTTTCCTTCACATTAGAAACTGAGAACAAAGGGGATGGCAGGTGAATAGTGTCTGCTAATCTAGATACTGGCCACTCAGCCTTGACATAATGGTTCAGTAAAGAAGGCTGAGTATTTGAGCAGCTTAACACACAGAAACATAGGGTCAGAACATCTCTATTTTTCATCAAGGCAGTTGGGCAGAAAATTAGCCAATTGAACTCCATCTATCTCTATATTTCCTCATTAGGTTTTTGAATGTATGTGTGTGAGTGTGTGTGTGTGTGTGTGTGTGTGTGTGTGTGTGTGTTTATATATGCACACATATGTGTGAGGGTGTCTGCATATAGGTGTCAACAGATGTGTGTCTATGTGTTTCTTCTTGTTTTTTTACAAACTAGATGAATTATACTAAAGAATATAATGTTGAAAAAATTTATAAATCGCATTACCATATCAAGAGACCTGTGTATTTTCTCTTAATACTGCAGTTAGATTGCTATCTGCCATTATAGCATAGAAACGCCATTCTTGCCAATATTATTTTTATAATACAATCAGTATAGCATCAATAGTGACTGCAAATAAGCAAAATGTTGACTATCAAGCCTGTATCTTAAATGTACTCAGTACAAGCAAATCACCACCAACAAGACAAAGCCTTTACATTCAGAGAGCTCTGCCTCTTTCTATTGGAATTGAAAAGCATATGTTCGACAAATTTCAATCTGTCTTAGATGAATACAATCTTTATAAGAAAAGGAAAAGCAGACTGCTAGGAACATATGTAACGAAGTTGATCAGGCCCCTCCAATGGTGGAGGGAAGTGCTATGAAAAAAGGGTAGATTATCTCTCTCTGGATAAGGTAGCAATTCAATTAGCTATTAAAAGAAAAATCACCTAAGAAAGGAGAAGAGTATAGACAGCCAGTGATGTATTTGGACATTGTTAAAAATTTACTGTGTGAGCAAAGAGCAAACATCCTCATAGACAGTGCTTGTGATCTGAGATTTTGCTGCTTGTAAATGCTCTTTCTGGTGGTCATGCTTCCAAGTAGTGTGACACTCATATGTATGTGCTTTATTTTTGGTTACTTTATAGAATAACAGTTCACCTATTTCTCACATGGGTTTGGTTGTCTATCCCTACGTCCTATGCTGTCTCCTCTGTCTCCTAGACCTCTATTTGCACTTTTCCTCTTCTATACCCAATTCTCCTTTCTATTCCATATTTCCTGTCTGCTATTGCCTTCCTCATTGATAATGCTGGCAATGTTCAAAGTGTACTGGGAGAGAGGACATCCTCGTTCCTGGGAACCGAGGGTCTTGTGCTATATATAACTGAGGTCTTGAATGGGGGAGGTGTGAGGACTGGGAATCAGAAAACAAACTCCAAAAACTTCTCAAAGTCAAACTCAGCGGATTTGGTTGATTGGCTTTAGAGCATCAGTAGAGGTCGGAGAGAAAGGGGACTGGAGTTGGCTGGCCTGTGTGATGGGGAGGAGCAAGGGACCAGACAGGAGCTGCACCAGGGCGGGAATGGAAACATAATGAGCCTCATTTGGACCATCTTGAGTTTTGAGTGTCTGTGGGCCAGGCTTACTTCATGTTTTCTAAAAATAAAAGGGCACTGAGGGCAATCGTCTAAAATAATTGTAATATTAAAATATAATTTATAAATGTCATGCCAATGTAAAAATATTTAGCCACGCACATCATTAGCTCAAAGCATGCTATTTTCAAGAGGCCTGTGTATACACATTAGGTCTAAGGTGTAAAAGTCTGTCCATTAGAGAACGTAATGTAGACAATTACATTTGATTTGACCTACCTCCTTGTCCATTTTGGAGACATAGATTAAAGAAAGAAAATGATTTTTGCCCTATTTTACTAACAAATATTTTGGATAACTCTCATACAGATAATTGGATTTTTAATGTAAGAATCAGTCAATCAGAAATTGAAGGGAAGAATAAAGAGGCATGAAGGAATGAAAATAGAAAGTACAACTTATTATATTTAATCAGGACTCCTTCTGTTAGAATGTCTAAAATCAAGCAAAAGGCTCATTTAGTCTTTCCATTGAATTAATATATTAAAATTTCTTAGTTTGACTACTAAGTGTCTTGATTGGATTTTAGGAGTAAGAATAATACTAAATTTGGATTGTATTTTATATAAAACTATTTAATTTGATTAAATTAAGATTTCATAAATTAGGAGGGTCTGCAAAATGTTATTATGTAAACAGTCTGCCAGTCATCCTAGCAGGCTTTTAGAACTCTGATAACTACAGGAAGAAATGGTTGGTAGTATTTTTGGTGTTTCCTCATATTTTCTCCTAACCAAGGACAAAATTCTGTAGATTATTCAGCTAATTTTATAGAATTATGAATCAGTTCCTAATCTTAGCTGATTGTTCGTTTAGCATCCCTTGGTTAACACGTTCCATGGAATGCTGGGTGTGAATACTGTCTCTGTGTCTGCATGGGCTACTTTGACATTGGCGATCTTCTTCTAAAACTGACTTCTCCAAATTACATCTGAGCTTTAAGACTAGTCATCTGATCTTAGCTACATGGTTTGCTCTCAGGTTACATTGGAGAGAAGGTTTACAGAAATCTTAATTCACATGTGAGTTGGCTCTAGATAATTACACTCATATTTTAATACATACGTTTAGTAACAACATCTCATGGAATATTGAATTTTTTTTCATTTGGTATGAATAGTGACCACAAAAATAATATCATACAGTATGATCTGGCCACTTTTCCCCAGAAGGAAACAGGATCATTGTTTGCCTAAATTTACCTTGTTTGTAAGTGATTTTTAAAAAGACAGGATTAAGAATCCAGATTCCTTCCTAAAAAGGGGAACCAAATACCCACAGAAGAAGTGGCAGAGATTAACTATGGAGCAGAGACTGAAGGAAAGACAAGCATATAGCTATCTCCTGAGAGGCTCTGACAATACCTGACTAATACAGATGTAGAGGCTCACAGCCATTCATTGAACTGAGTACATGATCCCCAGTGAAGGAGTTAGAGAAAGGTTCTATGGAGCTGAAGGGTTTTCAGCCCCTTAGGACGAACAACAATTACCAACTAGTACCCTCAGAGCTCCCAGGGACCCAACCACCAATCAAGGACTATACAGGGTGGGATTGAATATTCTGGCAGCATGTGTATAGTAGAGGATCACAAATTCAATCATCTATAGGAGTAAAGGACCTTGGCCTTGTGAAGGTTTTGTGCCCCAGTGTAGGGGAATGCCAGTGCCAATAAGTGGGAGAGGGTGGGGTGGCAGGCATGAGGAGGGGGGAGGCAAAAGGGATTTGTTCTTGTTGTTTTTATTTGTTTGTCTGTTTGTTAGTTTGTTTGTTTTTTGGAAGGGAATCTGGGAAAGGAGAAATTTACATGTAAATAAAGAAAATATCTAAAATAAATAAATAAATAAATAAATAAATAAATAAATAAATAAATATTGGAAAAAAATAATCCAGATTCCTTACCTTTATCAAACGTATTTGTTTTAGATACTCAGAATAAGGCTCTTGAGTATACTATAGCCAGGACTGAAATATTGCAGGAAGAGGAGAGTCACTGCTTATTTTTACTACTATAAAAGAAAAATCCTAGGACACTGCCTTAGTAAATCTAAGGATTTTTAGTTTAATAGATACAAGAATTCTAGTCCTTGAAGTTATTATAAATTGTACTATTTTTGATTCATAAGCATGGCTTTTCTATTTAGGCAGTCTTGTTTATAGTCAATGGTCAAACTCATTGGAAACTGACTCCTTAAAATTGTTCAGATTTATTTATTTTAGTTTGTCTGTGTGAGTGTTTTTCCTGTATATTTGTGTATGTACATATGTGTGTGCCTGGTGTTCACAGAGGTCAGAGGAAGGCACTGGATTTCCTGGAAATGGAGTTACAGATGGTTGTGAGCTGCCATGTGGGTGCTGAGAACGGAACACAGGTCCTTTGGAAGAGCAATCAGCATGCTTTACTGTCTCTCCAGCTCCTAGATTTTGACTCTTTAAAGAGCAATACCAGTTTGTAGATAGAATCAGCCCATGTGCCAACGACTGTATGTAGGAGCAGATTGGATTAGTCTTCCACCATGCAGCTTAGTGATGCAGAGAGGCACAGGATGAGAAGCAGGCAGCTAGGTGACAGAAAGGGAGAGAGGCGACTCTGGACAACCCAATTGTGCTCTATCATGGATGAGCTCCAGTATGAGGAGATTAAGAGGCTGGGCACATTGCTACTCCTTTCCTTCTTTTCTGCTTTCTTGTATGCCATCGCTTTCACAGATGAACTACTGTGGGAATAAAAAATCAAAATGGAATTTAAAAGGCAGAAGCAACTTTCTGCATCACCCAGCAATGTTCAGCATAAAGAGCTAGAACTTATAGAACATCATGTTTCAGCCTGGCTGATCCAAACATCTCTATGCTCAATAATACAATTTTGAAAGAAATTTAGTGACCTTGATTCAGAGCAGAGATAACCTAGGCTTCTCTAAAATGAGTAGAGTACCTACCCCCACCAAGGGTCCTTCACATACCCACTTTTGAAACAATTGCTATAGCATCTCAAATGTTTTTAAATATATTTTGTTTTTGTTTAGCAAAATTTGTGTAAACAGATGAGAAATTATACGTTTTAAGGCTGTATTCGAATTTTACCACTCTTTTTCTTTTCTTTTCTTTCTCTTTCTTTCTTTCTTTCTTTCTTTCTTTCTTTCTTTCTTTCTTTCTTTCTTTCTTTCTTT
>JADRCD010122529.1:0-14187 GCA_019843815.1 Montemys delectorum
TCTTTCTTTCTTTCTTTCTTTCTTTCCTTTTTTCTTTCCCTCTCTCTCTTTCTTTCTTTCTTTCTTTCTTTCCTTTTTTCTTTCCCTCTCTCTCTTTCTTTCTTTCTTTCTTTCTTTCTTTCTTTCTTTCTTTCTTTCTTTCTTTCAGAAAGCTTCTTCTATAGTTCAGGCTGGCCTAGAATTCAATATTTAGCCAAGGATACCCTTGGATTCCTGAACTTTTTGCCTCTGCCTCCTGAGTGCAAGGGTTATATAGGTAGGTGCTCACCACCACACCCAGCTGCTAAACAAATAAATAAGCAAACAAACAAGACAAACAAAAGCACAGAAAGCTATTGCAGAGCAACACACCGTGCTGGGCTTGATTCGGGTTCAGTTTCAGACACCTCCTCAGACAGAGCTTTGTTCTGAGACTCATCTGCAGTCCAGTCACATGGCGCTTTTCACCAGCGAGTCCAGGAGTTAAAGACCCAGCACGGTCGTTTAACTAAAGTGTTAGAAGGTTTAGGAACCAAACCGTACCAGCTTGGTGGTAAGAGTTTAAATCTCCCAGCCATTTCTAAGAAGAGCTTATTAATCACTCAGAGTTGCGTGGCTTCTCTTTGACAGTTCTTAGACTGTTTGGAAGGCCCTGGAATTGTCTGGATGGAAGAAGCCAGTCTTTGGTTTATGTGGTAAACATTATCACAGAGTAGTCGCTTCTGAGTCACAGCAGGGAAGGAATGCTGAAGGAAGAAAGAAGTGGCAAAGCAATTCCAGGCTGAAGGAACGTACCCTAATTCATTTCTTGTGTTAGCAAAAACAGAAACTCCCTCATCACGCACCATAATGAACTGCCCCACTTACTTAGCTATTGTGTCTCCTCAAAAAACCCACCCTTCTGTCCAGCAGTCCTGAAACTGCAGGTGGAGCACTACAAAGGACATTGGGTTTTTCCAGATGGTTCCCTACTAGGCGCTCCTGTAGGGCGTGCTGCCTGGAGACTATGAAGCCCAGGGGATAGAAAGGACTTGCTCCTTGTTGTGTATTCTTGTTCATTTCTTTTTTCCCCCCTGAGTTATCCTAGCCAGTGAGGCACTGGGGGAAGGGGCTGGGAGTTATATGTAGGCATTGCCTGTATGTGGGTGGTGAACTACAACTGCACCTTCTATAGTACCACAGGATTTTCACTCCTTTAGTTGGCTAGATAACTTTAAAAAGCAATTAGCAATTCTGGGTCCTGGAAGGTGGCTCCATGGTTAAGAGTGCACATTGCTCCGGCAGAGGACCCCCGAGTTCTGTCCTATTAACTATCAGACAGGGGACTGGGAAAGACAAAAGAAACTTTCTCCTTTTTTTTTTTTTGAACGGTGTTTTGGTAAATTATGATCTATTCGGTGCTGGATAACATGCTGTGTGCCCAACACAGAGTCAGACAGTGAGGAGGTGATGATGAAAACCTAGAGTCCTCGTCTTCCTGGAGCCCTGGTCAGTAGTTGATGAAAGACAATGCCGCCTTAATCTCTGTGTAGCACATACTGGTTTATAAAGAGCGGAACTTATTTTTCACTGTTCCACAGGATGGGAAGGCCAAGAATGAGGTGCCAAAGGTTCTAAGGTGGTGCCTCATGGTTGCCTCTCTGAAGCCTAACATGACAGAAGAGCAGGAAAGGTAGTCCACTCCCGTGATCCTCTTGATGGCAGAGGTAGCCCATTCATTAGAGCTGAACGGATATGACCTAAAAAAAAAACTTCTCACCGGGCCAGTCCTGGTGCACTGAGGCTTAGCTTTCCAGTCTACAAACTGGAGCGACCTAGTCAACGACAGCAATGCTTTTGTGGCAGGAAGTACAGGCGGAGTGGCGGGCTCAGCGTGGTCCTCTCTGGAGGTTCTGTTTTCCAGCTTTGAATTATAGAGTTAAATGTCCCACTTCCCTCTGTCTGGATATAATTAGTGTATGCTGAAAGCAGTGGACTGTGGAATCAGTTGTCCGGACATATGACTCTACCCCTTACTAGCTGTGTATCTAAGGACATGTTGCTCTCCTAAGCCCTGGTTTTGTCTTCTATAAAATGGGAATCGTCAGCTTCTACTTTTTAAGTTGTGAGGACTATGTGGCAGAATGGATGGCAAGTACTTAGCCTGGCACGTCCTACCCACTAAGTGAATGCCTCCCAACCTTTCCAGGGCTGCAACCCTTTAATACAGCTGCGGTGACCCCTCAATCAGCCATAAAACTATGTTTTTGTTGCTACTTTATAACTGTAATTTTGCTACTGCTATGGATTGTGATGCAAAACGTCTGTGTTGTCTGGTGATCTTAGGCAACCCCTGTAAAGGATCATTTGATCCCGATGGGGTCATGACCCACAGGTTCAGAACCTGTCGTGCTGTCGAAGCTGAGAGGTCCCCCTAGACCTTGCTTGGCTACCTTTTCCTCCCAGGTTAAGAGGTAGTTTGGCGCAAGTATGTGTGCTGGTAAGTTTTAACTGTCGACTGGACACAATGTCGAGTTCCTTAGGAAGACTGTCTTAGCCAGGGATTTTCAAGATCGGGTTGGCCTGTGGGCATGTTCATGTGGGGGCTGCTTTGCTTGTGCAGTGAGGTTGGAAGACCCGCCTTGAAACAGGTGGCAGCCGTTCAAGGGCCAGGTCTCAGACTGCATATGAGTAGAGAAAGCTACGCACAGCAGAAGGTTCACATGGTCTCTCTTTGTTCTAGAATGAGGATGTGGCTTTGCCTTGCCTTTCCCAGAATGATGGACTATGGCTTGGAATGTTAAGGCGAATAAATGCTTCTTCTCTTAAGCTGCTTGTTGTCGGAATATTTTATCACAGCAGCTGAAATGAAACTAAAACAGAGTGATCTCGAGGGAGGCAGGACAGAGGAAAATGAAGTTTTATGACTTGGTTCTCAGCAACAATGACAGCATTGCCATCAATAACCTAAAAAAAAAAAAAAAAAAAGACACTGCCTACTAGCCAAGAGAAGCCAGCTTATAGCACATTATAGCACAGAGAATAGAGAACTAGACTGGATTTAGGAACCAGATTGTGAAACGCCCTACTACAGGCACCGACAGTGGAAGACTGGGGCTGAGCACTTGAGACATTGGAGCTGGATATGCCTGTCAGCCATAACAGACTCCAAAGAGTTATGATTTGGACCCTTGTGGTGGGGCCAGTAGGCAGTGTGGAAGAACAGTCAGTCTCATAAAAGCAAGAGCAGACCATCTCAGCCCATCACCAGAAAGCATGGAAACCTTCAAAGGATGTTGAACATACATATTGCTCATGCTTCAGGATGGATTTGTGTATGTCCTGTCCCCAGACAGCCACAGATCTCAGCTTCTGCACCTCACCTATTTGCCAAAAGGACTCTGTGAGTCTAGTTGCTTACTTCATGTGCATTCTTTCATCAGGTTTCCCTCAAATGTAGAACATTGCCATTCCCAGTGATGCTGGGTACCCTCTAGAATACTGGGCGAACTCTTTGCATTCAGTATCATGGCTTCCTGTGTTGTTGAGTCCCCATCATTTCTCAAATAGCAAACGGAGGCTAAGTGCTCTCTTCCAGAGTTGTGCTCAAGATATGCCAGGCTCCAGAAGTGCTTCAGCCCTGGGTTCTCTGAGGGTCACTGGTACAGGTGAACATCAAGAAGGGTCCCTAGTGTCCTATCTGTGTGGAATAGGACATGTGTGAGAGAGGAGGTGGCTAAACAACAAGAGGTACGAGAAAGAAAACCTTACCCTCACATTTACCGCGTGACAGCTGAGGAGGACAGGCACACTCAGTGTGGCCTCAGCACCAGCAGCACATGCACACTTCTGGACACCATTTCAGATTTAGTGATGCAGAGACCGTAGAAAGGCTCAAAAACCTGCTTCAACCTGCCTTTCAGGGAAGTCTGGCTCCGGCTCATGCTCAAGTCTGAGAATCATGTGCTAGTACAGGCATAGCCTTTATAACCCCCCTTCTCTATGTATGGATATGTGTATGCATGTATGTTTTTATGTATGTATGTTTGTATGTAATAAAAATGGGATAGGTAAGAACTCTTTGATGACTCGGTGTTGGAGATGAGCTGGTCAGATAATATCAGAGTAGCGAGACGTCAAAGGATATATAGGAGCTTCCCAGGAGACACACGAGAGGAACCTTGCAGAAAGTGTGTATGGATAAGGCTGTACCACACAGCTGAAAAACTGACAGATGGAAAACTTGGGGGAGGCTGGGGCTAGAGGGGGTTCAGTTTGAGCACGGGCTGCCTGTTTCTGTCCCAACAGTCTGATTCTTTTTCCTCTCCAGTGAGTGCTTTCCCTCTTTCCCAGCTCCAAAGAGCCTCCCTTTTCAGCTCTCTGAGCTCCAGCCCCAGCCACCCTTGCTTCCTCCTTCTGTTCTGTCTTCCGGTCCTTCTCCACCATGAGAGTCTCACCGGAGTTCTGCCTGCTATCTCCCAGATCTTGTAGTAGGAACACCCTTGTAAAGTCTTCCCCACTGTTCAGTCATTTTGCAAAACCCATCTTAGCTCTTCACCTTGACCCATTAGCCTTCTCAACTTTTTTTTTAACTGCTAAAAACCCAGAGTTCAGCATTATGCTAAATTCTGCTTTTCTGCACTTGAGCAAGGACAAGTACCCATTAGTATTCAAAAAATGATTTATTCTTGTATTTTCCTCCTAATGCTTTCTTCTAATCAAGAGGACAGAGCAAGGGGGTCCTATGATGGGGGCATCCATTAGACATGACTATCATCTTGTGGTTCCTGGAAACTCCCAGGGTCAAGTGCCTTTTGCTTGGATACCAGATTTATCAAGTGAATAATGTGGTCCTGGCTGGAGCTCTTTTTAGATTCTACCCACAGGAGCACTGCTACTTCATCATTTTAGACACAGGAAACCGCATGCCTTGGCTCTGGAATTCTAAAACAAACACGTCAAGCCCTGATGTTCTCTCTCTGCCCAGGTGTAATTAGAGTATCTTGTGGCATTAGGAAGGGTAAGGGGGAAGTAACAATGGTCAGAAAATAGAAAAGTAGAAGTCTATGATGATCTGGGAAAACAAGCATATATCCATTCCTCTTAGTTTATGCTAAGAGGAAGAGGAAGCCTAAAGTCAGTCATAGAAGCTCTTGGAATAAGAATAGGATGAATGAGGTAATGTCTGTTGGGGACTGTGCTGGGTGGGCTATCTGCATCATGTCTGGTGGCATGTTGGTAAACAAGCTTAAAGACTGGAAGCCAGTTTTGCTTAACGTGGACATCCTGGACGCCCACTGCGGGGATAGAGAGTGGGAAGCTGCTAGATTCATTGGGGGACGGCATCACTGGGCTCCCTGAAAAAGCACCTCCCAGGACTCTGAGGTTACTAGCTCCCTAGCATTTTATTTTAGTAAATATTCACACAATCATTATATATAAAAAAAAACTTAGTCCTAGAAACAATGTTAGGGTCCCAATATGCTTCATAGCATCATAAAAATGAATTTTAAAAAAATGTGTCTTAAGAGAGTTGGGGAAATGGCTGTGTGGGTGAGAACACTTGATGTACAAGCATGAGGACCTGAGTTCAGGTCCCAGCTCTGTGAATAAAACTGAGCATGGCTGCAGGAAAGCCTGTGACCTCAATACTAAGCATGTGAAGATGGGGAGTGGGGAGGGGTCTTGTGACTCGTGCACTGCCAAAGAGCAAGGTCTGAGCGCCAGCTTCATCCAACTGAGAGTTTCACCATAACCATCTCTGATTCGACTTTGCAGCACCTTAGCCAAGAGATAAATCACCAGTGATATGCCTGAGTGTGCCCGAGACTAGACCCTGCAAACAGTCATTTCTCTTGCTGCCAGATGGGAGAAAGCCTTCCGAAATCCCTGAGCATCTGAAGGCCTTGCCACTTCCCAGGGAGTTGTTGACATACGGGTTTTTCAATTACTGCAGCCCAGTGTGGCCCAAAGGGAAAGTGAAAATCTTCCTTCTGAATTTCTAATGAATATTCCTTCTCACCTTCTAGGGCCTCCTCTGGGAGGCTCGGTGGGCTCTGGATAGAGCACAGCTGGCCTCTCTGTGTGAGCCCTGCCTGGGAACGGTTGTGATCCCAGGCCTGGCTTTGGTGCAGCTCTGTAATGAGCTGAATAATTCGGAAGTGTTGAATTATTCACAATGCTGCCTCTGCTCACCTACAGAAGGCACCAAGAGGCTACTGAGAGCCCTTGCAAAGCAGACAACCGGGGCTGGGGATGCTTCACCTAAGTCTCCCTCCTGCTTCCAGGGACTCTGGATGGGTCTGTAAGGAAACTTCCTGCTCTGCCATTGAGCTATTCACTGGACACGAATGGTTTGAACCAAACACACACACACACACACACACACACACACACACACACACACACACCACTTTTCTTACTGAGGCAGGATAGCCTAGAGCTGACTATGGATCCCAGGTTGGCCTTGGCTCCTGGCATTCCTTCTGTCCTTCCTTCTTTTTTTTTTTTTTTTTTTTTTTTTTTTGATCTTTAATCTTTATTTGTCTGGGCGCCGACGCTTAATCTTGGTGGATTACAGAGACTACATAGTGTCTTCCTGATACATTACTATTCTCCAATTCACAAGCAGCAAGCTTTCCCTAGATATTCATTTACAGGGCATTTCCTACAGACAATTTTTAAATTTGAGTATTTTTGACTTTCATTAAAAAAAAAAAAAAAAGAAAATGACAAGACCTTGAAGAGGGTGACCCTCACCTTTAGGAGGCAGAGAAACCAGATGCAGAATTTCAGATACCTCACTTTCAAAACTCTGTAAGTCATGAGCCTTTCAAGGTCTTGTCCTTCCTTCTTGAATGCTGAGACTACAGGCCTGAGCCACCATTCCCATCTTTCCTGGCCTTCTGCTCTACAAACTCATAAACTTGAGATTCCCCAGGCCTGATAGCAAATCCTTGCTTGGGAGGAGCTTGGGTTAAATGATGAGCAATCAGGGCATTCCCAGCTTTAAACTTCTCTTTGCTTTCATTGGACTTTCTTCCTTGCCCAATCTTAGCCAGTAGCTGTTGGCCTGCTAATTAAGGTCAAAGTTTACCATTGTCCAGATAGCCTTCTGGGCTTGGTGCAAAATGGAGGACTCCTTTCACTGACCTTGTATGGGAAGTTAAAAACCCTCACATGTTCTACCTACTGAGTGTCACAGAAAAGAACCCTTTGAGCCAGCACCTGAGATTCCTGGAATGCCTCTCCGTGTTAATGAGGCATCTCCAT
Source organism: Montemys delectorum (assembly GCA_019843815.1). NCBI lineage: Eukaryota > Metazoa > Chordata > Mammalia > Rodentia > Muridae > Montemys > Montemys delectorum. Next base: position 7,231 of record JADRCD010122529.1, read on the forward strand.
ACCTTAAGCCGTTAGCCAATGGCATTTGCCCATCCTGGATATTCCTACCCCTGCCCCAAAACTATATAATCCTTGAATCACCCCAGCTGATCTGCCTCCCTCATAGGGCTTCCTAACCCTCTACCCCATTGTCTCTGTTCCCTTTGCCCTTGTGGACCTAAATAGGCCAACAAAAATGATTCCTGGGAGCAGGGAGGGTCACAGACAGCATGTGGGAACTCCGTGTACATGATAGTGATGGGGAGATAGACATAGAGACAGGGAGGGTATGTAGGGTCAGAGAAGTTGGAAGGCTCTGGCTTCTCTTGTACTATGGCATGGAGGCTATATGAAGTACTTTATAAGGAGCTAGTAAAAGACAAAGGGACCTTTAGTGCCCTGGTTTCCCTCTGAGGCAGACGGTAACCTTGGGTTTGGATAACAAGTAGATTTGCCCTGCCTAGATGTGGTCTTGGTGCCTAGCTGACTCCTGCCAGCATTCTCAGCTTTGCAGGATGAGGGCTGGAGGCTTTTATCTTAGCTCCTGATGGTGTTTTCCATAGGCCAAGACAGTGCTTAATAGACATACCAAGATCTATAGCCAGGAAATGTGCAGCAAGCCATTTCTTATAACTTTTGTAATAGAATTTGCTGACTACTTAAAAAAAAAAAAAAAAAAAAAACTCATAGCGGCATAGTTTAGATCTTAAACACCACCCCCGAGAGCCCATAGACTGAAGGCTTCCTTGTCTGTCTGTGTTACTATCAGGAGGTTGTGGGACCTTTAGGAGTGAGGCCTTGGCGATAGAAAGATATAGTTCATTAGGGGCATGCCCTTGAAGAGGATCCTGGGTGTTCCTTCTTTCTCGGCTTCCCACCATGATGAAGTGAGCAACTTTGTTCTATCATGTGCACTGGGCCGTGGTGTTCTCCCTTTCCACAGATTCAACGTGATGATGGGTCAAGTGACCAGGGACTGAAACCTTAGAAACAGCAAGGCAAATAAACCTTTCTTTCTTTTAAGTTGTTTATTAGATTTTTTTTTTTTTTAATGGCCAAATGACTGGCATGTCAGTAGTAACATAGTTTAGGGCAAAAAACAAAACAAAACAACAACAACAAAAAAGTGTAGCACACCTTTGTCCCATGGACACACAAATTTGAGAACATGATCTGAAATGATTTAAAAAATAAAAAGATGAAGGGGTGATCAACAATATGAGTTTTGGAAGAAATGTAACAGAAATATTAATCTTTTATAATAATTATAAATCCCCTGCATTCTCCACATACCATAGAAATGATTGATTTTTTTTTTACAGTAACAAAAGCTGACCAATTCGTGTTATCCCTAGAATAATGTTCCTGTATTTGGATATGCTTTCCTGCATAGGAAAGGGAGTTGTTGAGTTATGACTGCTAGACTAATTATGTGAATATCACTCCTAACGGAGTGAGTTCTGTTGGTACAAGGCATTAATTTACAACTTACCACATGAGATACCATAAGGGAGAAAAACAGCACAAACAGAAGACACAACCAATGAGCAAAAGCTAGAAATAATAATGAGATTTTCTCATACCAGTTCTGATGAGATGTAGAGACTGTGTGTTGTAGGATCCTGTGTAAGAAAGCTGCGACCTTACTGTGAATTATGGATAGGGCACAGTGCAGAATGTTCTTTTCACAGATGGCCTTCTAGAAATAATTGCATAAACTACACACTTGAAAGCAAGGGGATGAAGGGAATATCCTGGCATGTCCGTATTATCTCTGTGGGAAACACATAGGCCTGTAAGGAATAGTCTTGACTTTTCCACAGGACCAAAGATGATAAGACATACCATCAGCTGGTCCTCCCTCCCTGTACTTTTATTTGCTTAAGCTAACTGTAAGCCTCACCTCGTGTTTTACTTGCTTTAATAATAAAAATGAGAAGCACTTTGTCTGCCCTACTCATGAGCTCAGAAGCCTGGAGTCACCTGATTTTTCCTTACTCAGATCTTTGGAATATATCCTTCAATCCTTGAGATGAGCCTCACTCACCAAGGAATAAGTTGGAAGCCTATGAAGTTGCTTTTCTGGACTGAGGCTGGGTTAAATGCACAAGAATGCTACAATCTGTTAGTGCTACTTATTGTGGATAAAGGTGGGAAAGTTCCACAGCCTTTGATATCAGTGGTCTATAGGATAGAACGCTACCTGAAATGCTCTAGGCTGGATCCAGGCAAGACCTATCACTGATGTTTGCTAGAGATGAGGGTAGGTGAGCCTGTCAGGGACTTGGATGCAAACTGGATGCATGACTGTTGTGACCAACTCAATTTTCCATGCCTTTGTTTCTTTTCTCAGACCTCTGACCCAGGAGAAGGACATATATCTATTTTCAAGCCCACAAGGAAGGCTTTCCCCAGACTTTCCCTGTTGCGCATCATGGCGAGTATAAGAACCTGGAAGGACACTAGGTGAGCTCTTGGTGTTCGCCCACTGAGCTCCCTGATCTTCTGGATGTGTGCTTGTGTTATAATAAAATAGAGGAGTAGGCATGTCTCTGACTGAACTCTAAAATTCCATGATTCCATCACAGTATAATCCCGAGGACTTTTCAGTAGTGACACACTGACATTTGTAGCAGGCTTGGAAAAGACACTTTGGTTTCTATTTCTATCACACACAAATGGTCTGTTCCTACGTCAGCTCTAGACTTTCTTTGCTAAATGCCCAGAGAGAGAAGCAAAAGGACTGGGAGGGAAAGATTGCCTCAGACACTCAAGAATCTCCAAATCCCTCACTAGATGAAAAACAAATTAAGGATCCTTGACAGGTTAAAATCAAGTACCTGGGGCTTCTCTACTGGAGCAAATGAATTTTCAGTTTAATAACTTCCTTACAATTCCCCTGACCACTCTCTTCTGTGATTCTTTCAATGGCATAAGCTTATTTCTAGTTTGTGTCATGAGTTTTAAATATGCCAGTGGCTTTTAATTAAATCCTTGTTTATTGTACAGTTAATGGGCTAAGACTAATGACCAAAGGAAAAAAACAAGCTTTCAGTCATATGATACTTGAGAAAAATAATAAAGTGGTTTATTCAAGGGTGAGCCAGCATAAATGCCATCTCTCCTATTTGTTCTCCTACATGAGTTCTGGAATGATTTGGAACAGACAGTCACTCTGCCTGGGTGCATCAAGAAATTACTATAAATCTATCTGCAGGAGCTGGGAGATCCAACATCTCCCTCTAGCCAAGAGCTACTGTGAAGTCTGGGCACTCTGCCATCTGTAACTCCATCCTTGATATTTGAGATGACAGATCTTCAGGGTCACCTTCTTCCCTTTCTGGTGTGGAAACAGAAGTCAAGTGTTCACTCTGGGAATTCAGCATGCACTTGCTCAACGCTTGGCAGCTGCTTCCACTTCCCTGGCCTCAGTGCTCCTGTCTTTTCTACCCTTCCCCCAGCCCAGATTCTCAACAGTGAATTGGACTTAAAAAAATTCGTGTCTCCAGTGCTCGGATCTGCAGTAATGCTCAGTGACCGTTGGATCATTCCCTCAGTTGGTCTGCACTGCTTTTTTTTTTTTTTAAACCCATCTACAAAACAGGAATAATAATAGCATGCTTGAGTCTACTTAAGGGAGCTGTTCATTTAGTCCATTATAGAAGCAAAGGTTCAAAATGAAAAGAAGAGGACATGAGACTTGCCTACTCAAACATATAGTTCTCTTGGCCCTGGGAAGGAAGGTACCATAGGCTGAGGACTGGATGGTTGGGATCCCATAAGGACTAAAGACAACAATGACCCTGGGGCATAGTGGTGAAAGTAGAGGTTGACTTCCAAGTTGACCATCAGAACGTTTTTCATCCTGCTCACTTAACCCAGGCCAGTGACCTCAGAATTCCCCATTGGTCATGAAGGAGGAAGAACACATACATAAGACTTGGTTCCGATGAGGATTTTGAAGTCCTAACTCTTAGAGGCCCTAAGCCCATGGTCTTGAAGATTGCACAGAAAGAATTAAATGGTTCTGTAAGATGGAGAGCCAAACATCTTATTTTTGCTAACCTCTCACTGAAATTAAGTTATTTTCCTCAATTATAGCGTGAACCAAACAACAGTAGTTTTAACAGAACAGGTTTCTTTCTCAATACTGGAAACAGAAGATGTTTTCATGTGGCATTGTGATTGTTTCCCATTCTTTAAAATCTCATTCATTCTGATTGCTGCTTTGAAATTGCAAAAGTTATTAGGCCAGCTGCTGGAGCTGACTGAGTTAATAAAGGAGCACATACATAACATTATATCACACATTTTATTAAAATATTTTTTCTACTTCAGTATAATTGGTTTCCTTTGAGATTCTGTGTATGTATTTAAAATCATTCTGTAAGGGATGGCCAGACTCCACAGCATGAGAAAGTTCACACTGTTTATCTTGCTATCATGCCCTCCTAGGACTGCTAAAGGCCTGGATGTGAGTCCTGGGCTCAATGCGACTAGGCATCGACTCACTTCTCTGAGCTTCCATTTATGACTACAAAGACCAGAGGCTAAGTACCCATATGGTTGATGAGGACATCAAATAAAATAACAAATGTCATGATGCTTTGTAAACTATAAAGCTCTATACAAATCCCCAGCAATGACAGCCATTCTAGGCATTTCTTGTTTAATGTTTCTAGAGTCAAGACAGTGATGAGAGGGGAGCTGAAAGTAAGCTGTCCAGAGGCCAGTCGCTTTGTGTGCCGAAGCCGGAGAAGAAAGAGCACACATAGCCTGAATTACGGGGCATTTCTGTACTTGCTTAAGAATATGAAGGAAGCAAATAGATGTGGGTAAAAAGCCCTGTTTTCTCAACTCTGAGCTGAGTGTCACAGTAAATTTGTAAAATTCTGTAAATTTATAAATTCTGTAAAATTCTGTAAATTTCAGTGTGCTTCTCTGGATAATGAGGACAAGAGGTGCTATCCAACTAAGAAGTAGAGAGATTTGTGGATGAAAGTTAAATCATACTTAATCCTGGACTAGCATGTAGGGTTTAGGAGCTGTATTTGGAGACTTTTCCATTTAATGTGTGTGTGTGTGTGTGTGTGTGTGTGAGAGAGAGAGAGAGAGAGAGAGAGAGAGAGAGAGAGAGAGAGAGACTTATGTGTTCACTCAAGTATTTGTGAGTGTGCAAGTCCCACAGCACACATTTTGGGGTGAGAGCACCACAGATGCTAGTCTGCACCTTTCACCCTGTTTGAGATAGGATCTCTTCTTCACCGCTGTGTCTACCAGTCTGGCTGGCCCAGGGGCTCCTGGAGGTTCCCCTATCTCTGCCTCCCATTGTGACCTAGAACAGTGTGATTACTGACACACCTTACTATATAGATTCTGAGGCTCCAGACCCAGGCCTTCACACTTGCAGAGCAAGCTCTTTACTCATTGAGCCCTGTCCCCAGCCCCACACTGTCCCTTCACCACGCGATATAGAATAAATGAGAGAGAAGCAGACTCACAACAGGGCATCTATATGCTAACTTCCACAGCTGCAGGTCCACAGCTTTATTTCCCAGCAGTTTGTCTTAGCTGACCATTCTGCACTGTATTTACAGAACCTACAGCTGGTCCTCACCTCTCATCAGCTGAACTGTAAAGGGCACCAGCCTCCACAGGGCCACCGAGAACCTCACCACTCTCTAATCCTCTCTGCTGCGGAGGCCAGTTTCAGGTATGGCGACTTTAATTTTAAATTAATTAAAATAAATGCAAATCAAGGAAAAATAAAAACTATCCCGCACTTGCCCAAGTCTCATTTCCATGGTTCAGTGGCCTGCTGTGCTTTGCGCTACCACAGGGTTCTAGAACATGGCCACCGTGTACAAATGTTACGGGGCAGGGCTGTGGTGCTGACCACTGATGTGTCTAACCCTTCGACATTACCAAATAGCTCTGTCATTTACAGAGTTCACACTCCAGAACCTCACCCCTGAGTTACAAAAGTAATCTTTTAAAAAAAATCTCATTAATCTTTTAAGTTTATGATTTTGTGTCAGGATGCATTTAGCATTACAGGGATGGATACATGTGGTTTGTGAGTTGCAGGTTAGAAACACCTGATAGTTTGTATTAAAAAACAAAACAAAATAAAACAACCCACTCCTCACCCCCTAGCCCCAGCCTATCTAAACCTTAGCAAGCTCAACAAACCAGCATGTTATTACTCAAGGATCTCAGGTGCAACAGAACTGGTGGGATGGTTATATACTAAAAATGGGGGAGGCTATTAGATTGGCTTACAGGATATGTTTTACGTGGTTCAACAATGGCTGCCTTCACACTGGTGAAGTTGAAAACCAGTAGTTGCTCAGACATGTGAGGCTGGAGCCCTCAGCAGCTTCAGTCTGGCTCTGAAGGCCTGGGAGCATTCCCGGAGATCCCACGGTCTTCAGTCACCTGGGAAAGCCAAAGGGTTTGAATGTCAGTGAACAATGCAGTGGTGTGATGTACAATGCCACAGAGTAGATGAGCTTGCCAGCACGACATGAAGGTGGCAGGCAAAAAGCAGAAGCTTTTCCTTCTTAGACCTTCTTTTCATCTGAGCTGCCCCGCAGGGTCTGTCCACATTAGGGACTTCCCACTTCAATTAAACAGATCAGGAAAATCCCTCACAGCTCTTCTTAACAGCTGGACTGTTAGCTGATTCTAGATCCAATCAATTTGGAAACCAAGGTTATCCATCACAACAGGGAAGACCCACTTACACAGAGCATCGAGTTCTCTGGTGCTCTGCACAGTCTCTAGACCTCATGGGAATGGTCTGTGCAGGATTGAGGAGAGGCCACCACATACTGGGGCATCATAAAGATGAAGCTTATAAATTTACTCTTTCCAGCCAAGAGACTGAAGGTCTCTTTCAAATTATTTTTATTTGGAGATCTTCTATTATAGCACTTCAAATCTCTCTCTCTCTCTCTCTCTCTCTCTCTCTCTCTC
>JADRCD010122610.1:0-24686 GCA_019843815.1 Montemys delectorum
GAGAGAGAGAGAGAGAGAGAGAGAGAGAGAGAGAGAGAGAGAGAGGCTGGAGAATAGCAACTCTGAATGGAAAATAAAATCAAATTTAGTAGATAAAGAAAAGTATAAAATACCATGAAACACATGCATTCAGTAATCATACTGACAGAATAACTGTCCTTGGCATTTTGCTTCCCTACCAGCAGATTCTAAGAATAAACAAGAAAGAACAGCTTGTTAATCTCTTCATATGCTATCAAACCCTAACATATGTTATCAAAACTTTCTCTTTAAAAATATCATTAAAATTATTAAAGATAAATCAGGTCTTTGTGGGTTTAATTATTCAGTATATTGCATTTTAATTATTTATTAATGTTCCATATTTGACAAACATTTCCAGAGAATTGGGGAGGTTATAATAAAAAGATTAATTGACTTCATTAATATTCTAGAATAAGCCTAGTTTGTGTATCAACTGGGCAAAGCTCATCTATCTTTTCTTAGGAGAGTCCAAGACTCACTTTGTAACCTTGGGAAAATTACATGCCTTTACTTCCTCATCTCTAAAGAAGAAATAGCAATAATGTCTTTATCATAGGATTTTATAAGGATTAATGGAATAAAGTATATTAAGAAGCAGCAAAATAACAGGCTAAATACTATCAAGAATTAATATTATTTCCAGTTCAGGGACTATACATAATATAATTCAATATTATTTCTAGTTACAGGGATAAATTTCATGGTGATGGGAGAGATGGCTGAATATGACTTGGGAAGGTGTTATATATTAGTCAATATATTCAGTAATATATCATTATTGAAGCATGAAATTATATGTTCCAAGTAGACAAGGTATTGCATGTATAGGAACAGCAACAGTATAATGTTGTATATAAATGTTATGCTCTGTCTCCAGTGACTGACAGACTTACTGTGGAATCCCATCCAGGATGGAATTCATCAGATTTTGTGGGATGGGATACTTAAAGGAGAAAGCATTCATAGCAGAGAATACACTACTGTAATTTCCAGCCAGTATATGAAATGAAACCATGCCAACCTGCTCATCCCATGAATACATAGCTTTTTCAGTTTTATAGCAAAGCAGAGTCTCAAGGCAACAGCTTTAATTTAGTCATGTTGTAAGATCTTATAAGAGGAGCAATATTAATTCCCACCACCTTGGAAATACACTTTCATTACTTCTAAATTTAAGAGAAAGAATTCTTTATATCTAGCAATAATACTAATGGGTTGTAGTTCTTTTTGCTATTGATGAGCTAGGTTGTGTCACTTTCCCAAGAATGACACAGAAAAGATCAATACGCTACAGATGAAGGAATAGATAGGTATCAGTTGTGTAATATTTGCTCTGTTATGAGCACTGCACAATGCATGCTATATAGAATCCATCTTTACATTTCACAAGTATATGGAACAATCACACAAATTAAATATCTGTTGATGAAACTAAGGCACACTGACTCACTTACAGTAATATAAAGAACAATACAGATTGTGTTCTAAAGCCTTCAAATATACAATTAAAGTATACATATTCTTGTCATGGACAACATCAAAGAAGTAACTAATACAGTTGGAACATATGATTCCTCACCTGATTGTGGGCAGAAAACAGTATGAAGAAAGGGTCCAGAGAACCAGTATAATCTTGTTTAGTTACCTAGTGTTTATACTGAGGCCCTATTTTCTAATGTTCGCACAGCTTCCCAATAGAGCACCACCAGATGGGGACCAAGTGTTGAATACATGAGCTTGATGAGGACATTTAACATTCGAACTTGAAGATCAACATGCTGCCTACTTTTATGTCAGCTTCAGTCAAAAGAGATGATTTGGCAGAGAGAACCTCATTTGAGAAAAGACCCTAACCAGATTGGCCTGTGGTCAAGTCTATGGTTTATTTTCTTGATTGGTAACTGATATTGAAGGACCCATCTTACATTGGCAGTGTCACCCTTGAGCTGGTAGTCCTGGGTGCTATAAAAAAGCAGACTGAGGAAGTAACAAGGATTAAGCCAGTAAGCAAAGTCTTCCATGGCTTCTGGTTCAGTTCCTGCTCCAGCTTCCAGCTTTGCCCTGGCATTTCTGGATGACAGACTAACTATGAGTTGTGAGAAAATATAAGCTCCTTTCTCCCTAAATTTCTTTTTGTCTTGATGCTTATTCTTCCTAGCAGTAGAAACCTAACTAAGACATCAATGAGCAGGAATGAATTCACAAACTGTATACATAAAAGCTGAAGTACTGAAAAAGTTGCAGTTCTTTTGTTTAGAGGCTACCCTGAATATGATTCCATTAATCAGAATCTGACTAGAACTTATGTCTTATGTTATACTCCAAATCAATCTTCAGGTAAGTATAATGGCTTGGTAGGTAGGTATGTAGATTTAATTTAGAATAGTTAGAGTCTGCGTTTTGAATTTTTTACTAACAGTACTTTAGGAAATATGTGGGTGCACATCAATCTCAATTTTGTCTTAAAGGGACAGAAAGATTAAATATATCCATGACAAAACTGCTGTGTTTATTACCTCTTTGGGGATAGATTTACCACTGTTGGTAATAAATATTCATTATACAGGATTAGTATTGTCCTCCTCAAACTGTCATTTGATGACTATTGGATAATCATTCTTTTACAATTGGTCCCATGATCAGGGAAAGATCATCTAAAAACATATTGACAGAGATCTAATAGTCTCTTTTCCAGAAAAAAAAGCAAGTAGAGTTTTCAAATATTTTCATGAAACCAAAGTTCATATTTTCTAATTAAACATAGGAGAATGGCTAGTAGGTAAGATGATGGGTAAAAGAGTTAAAAACGTTAGATATTTGGGGGCTGGAAAGATTTCTCATCAGGTAGAAGTACTAGTCATCCTGCAGAGGCTCTGGGTTTGATTCTCAGCACTTACATACAGTGGTTCAAAGCCACCTGTAACTCTTCTTCAGAAAATCAAATGACCTCTACTGACCTCCACAGGGCCGAGGCACATACCTGGCAAAGAAGCATAATGCTGTAAAGGCAAAATATTCATGCAATAAAAATAAATAAAGATATACATTTAACTAGACATTTAAGTAACGGGACAGAAAGGATAATATAAAGACATAGACAAAGACAATAATTTCTTGTAGAATTTTCTTTACATATCATGCAAATTATGAGGTAGCACACATGGAAGTTCATTTACATACCATCATCTCTCTATATCTTTGGTAACTAGTTCTTATATGCTTTACATTTTTAAAAAATATTTTAACTTTATAAAGTGTGTGTGTGTGTGTGTGTGTGTGTGTGTGTGTGTGTGTGTGTGTGTATCATATGTGATCTGGTAGCCATGGAGGCCAGAAGAGTTAGTCGGAATCTCTTGGGACTGGAGTGACAGGCAACTGTGAGGCACTAGTTATAGCCATTGGGAACTGAACTTCATTCTGTTGATGAGAAGCAACAAGCAGCAATTGCTCTGAACTGCAGATCCATGTGTCTACCCCCTGATCTACTGTTAAAATCCTGTACTCTAATCATAACTCTCCTCTGCTCTGGCTCACATAACGAGGCATACATTGGTAACTGAGGGTATCTTTGTGAATTCAATAGCTTTGCTTTGGAAATCTAGCCATAGGAAGTAATATCACACATAAACAACAGTTTATTGCACTGTATTCATCTCAGTGCTTCCTTGAGCTTTCTGTATTTTAGTAGCGATGAAGCAACATGTTGAGAATTGTTCCTGTGTCCTCCAAACAGGGAAATGAGCAATTCTTAACTAGAAAAGGATTTTTTCCTTAACTCAGCTTTCTAGAAGAATCAGTACTGGAACATAACACCCCTCAGATCATACCCCTGCCAATGAAACTGAGTGCTTTAAAATATAAAGATTCTATTCCTCCTCAGGAAAAAAACAATGTTTAAATTTTCCACCTGACATGTTATAGTGTTATATTTCATGTCAGGTTGTTTCAGCCATGGCAATTGATGGGAAACTTCAATGCTACCATGATACAAAACCTTCTGCTCACACTGAGTTATCTCACTGAGACATATCAGCTTGCAAACTGATATGGGGGTTGCAATCACCATTCTGAAGAGCAGAGATAATGTTCATGGGTCCCAGAGATAACTATGCTCATAATTCATTTCTGATGGACAGACAAGCTATCACCGCATAATAGTAACACTATGTTCTCAGTTTCATAAAATTAAGACAACAGAGAGATTTGCTTTACATCCATGGATAGATAAAAGTAACATCATCATGTATAACCAGGAAATCATAAGCAAACAGTTCTGACAATAAGATAAAAGGGCTTTGAAATTTAATTTATAACTTAGCTCTTAGGTTTGAATAATCACAACTTATATTACATAAGATATATATTATATCCCCGGTCTTCTTCCAAAAATAAAGCTAACTTCATATTATTAAATTGTCTCCCAGCTTCTTCCTAATTTAAGGAGAAGGTATTTCCTGGAAATTTGTTTCTTTGCTTGCTTTGAATTAAGAATTAGAAAATTAAAAAAGATATTTTTATAAACTACACTAGTTCAGATCTTCATTACCTCTGGCTTCAAGTTTTATAGTGATTTAGAAAACTGCTTTTCTGAAATTTAGTTCCTTCTAACACTTTCAAACATTGCAGCCAAGTTTTTATTATCTTTAAGAATAGCTCCAATCATTCACTCCTTTCCTCAGAAACTTCAACTGGAGTAATTTCCACTTTCAAATACCATCTTAGTAGCCAAGAATTGCTAGCTCAGCCTCTCCAAATTTCCCAATGAAATAATTAGAAACCCAGAAAAATTTCCAAACTCTTCTCCCAGGCAGTCAGAGAGTTGTGAGAGGATTCTGAAAACAGAGCAGATACCAACATAGCTTATCTCATAAAGAGCCCTCAGCAGCCTGTGATGGAGGTAGTTTCAGAAAACTAGAGATTCTAGTGAAACATTACTACCAAAGCACTTTAAATGGGGCGGGGGGTAAGCAGACACTAAATATAGGACACAATTCATGGCAGGCTTACAGGAACAGCCATTAAAAAAAGAACAGTTCTGGTTAGAAAAGAAACCCGCTGAAATACTCATATGTAAAATTTAGCCTGTTTATAAATAACATGATGCTTATTTTAGAGGCAAGGATAAATGTGTAGGGGATGGGCAAATGAGAAGAAAAATAATAATGAACATAAAGTTATTACTCTTGAAAACTATCAGGATTTTCCAATAACTGTACCTAGACTGAGCAATTATCAAAATGCATTTATTCTGAAAGTTACCGAAGGCCACCACTCAGAAATATAATCAGTTCTTTGATCTCTTAACTGACATATCTCTCCCTGATTCAGAAATGATGCATTAACCATCCAGCTATCTTTTCTCCATCACAGCGTATGTATTTTCCCTGAGACAAGCTTTAGATTCTTTCTTTCTTATCCACAATCAGGATTCATTTTCAACCTCTGCTTTCAGGCAAGAACATGGAGAAAACAGTTGGAAAGGAAAGAACTGCTATAGGAATTGACCGTAAGCTGGCTGGCTGGCAAGAAGCCTAATGGTAGACAAGTATGCATAGACTATTGTTAGATATGTTATCTTTCAGCTGGGCTGAAAGCCTGATTTTGGGGGACAGGCTATCTCTCTTCTGTCTAGCAGATCTATAATAGACAAAAAGAGGACTGTCCTGAGAAGTGTGTCTGTTTATAACAGCCAACTTCCAGAAAATCTAAGCAAATTCCAAACTGGGTAGCTGGCAAACTCCAACTCAAAGGCCTCTAGTTTGGGTGCCAAAAAAAAAATGAAATAAAACTAAAAATATGATCTAATGTGCTGACTAATTTTATGTCAGTTTGACGCAGGCTAGAATCATCACAGAGGACAAAACTCAAATTGAGAAAATGCCTCCAGGAGACTGGCCTACGGGCAAGTCTGTTAAGCATTTTATGTGTGTGTGTGTGTGTGTGTGTGTGGTGTATGTGTGTGTGTGTGTGTGTGTGTGTGTGTGTGGTGTGTGTGTGTGTGTGTGGTGTATGTGTGGTGTATGTGTGTGTGTGGTATGTGTGTGTGTGTGTGTGTGTGTGGTGTGTGTGTGTGTGGTGTGTGTGTATGTGTGTGTGTGTGTGTGTGTGTGTGTTTGTGTGTGCCTGTGAGAGGAGGGAGGGGAACAGGGCGGGGAGGGGGAGAGGGAAAGAGAAAGGGAGAGGGAGAAATAAATGGGAGGTCCCAGCCCATTATGGGCAGAATCATTCCTGGTGTTGTTTCCCTGGGTTCTATAAGAAGGCAGGCTGAGCAAGCCATTGAGATCAAGCTACTAAACATCACCCCTCAATGCCCTTTGCACTGGATCCTGCTTCTTAAGATTCTGCATTGCCTGAGTCTCTCCCAACTTCCATCAATGATGACAGCCCGTTACCTGGAAGTGTAAGGTAAAATAAACTTTTCCTCGCCAGTTGCTTTGCTCATGGTGTTTCATCACAGCAATAGTGATATTAAGACCTACCTCTACCTTCATCTCTCTTTAGAAATGTATTGTTGAAGAAGGAAAACATGCCACCCTTTCTTGGCATCCACAGACAATTGGTTCCAAGGATCCATACAGATCCTCAAATCCAAAAATGTACAAGTCTGGCAAAATGGTGAACTTTTTGTATTTCTCCTTTGTATATAATGCTGTAACGTTAAACAATGACAAATGATGTATAAGTAAATGTGGTTATCAGTTGAGTCTGCAAAAGCAGAACCAGAGTACATGAAGGCTTAAATGTACCTTAGCATTTAGAAAATCCTGTTTTTAAAGGTGAGGTAATATAATGAAATATGAGTCATTAAAATTCAGTCATAAAAATATGCCTATGTTAGAATTCCAATACTACCAATGTTAGCTCCTGTCTCTTACAGGATGAGGTAGAGAACTCACTTGTGTTTGTGTGGGAGGAAGTGCACATTAAATAATTCTTATCTATGGGCAATGAACTACTAGTCACTTTCAGTTTCTCGTATTCATCTCCCTCCATATTTTCAAGTTTCTATGAAATATAAGGATGGTTTAAAATTCATGAGCAAAATAAATAGAACAAACATGTAACTGTTTCATATGGATTAATTAAACAGACTGCTTCTATTTCACAGTCAAGGCCTTCCATATTGTGATTTAATTGTCTTTCTGGTATTATCTTCATTACTGTCTTACAAACGTGCCAAGCTGCAATTTTCACTTTAAAGAACAGGAAACATCTAACTAAGGCTCTAAATATTCAGTCACGGGAAATATATATATTGACAACTTTATGTTATTTCCACAGTCAAACTGACATTCAGTATGTAAGGCAAAATGGTTTCTGTTTATGTATAAATGACTTGGCATGTTCATCTCATTAACAAAAGTTTTATTTGCAAGTGTTTCACATTAAAGTGTTTCTATCATCTTGGGACTATTTAATGATAACTGAACATCTGATTCCATACATAATTCCCTTTTATTGCTTCATTTTTTTTTAAATCAAAGAACTTGTTAATGACAGTTCATGTATTTATTGATCATTTGTGGTTCTCTTGGCCTCTTGGAATCGCAAGTTCTCTTTTATCCTGCTTGCAAAGCAATATCCCACTTCCAAACAGAATGCTGCCCAAAGCTAGAGACAAGCACCCTTCACCTGTCCTCCACCGCTTTCCCTGCACTCTGATGTGCAAGCCATCTTCCTTCCATATTATTTTCTAGGAGCAAATATATGAAAGGTATGAAGCTACCTTTCTCTGTATTCTCTCCTTAACACAATGTGAATCCCTCACAATCAATAAGATGGGCATTTAAAAGGGACTATCCAGGATTTGTAGTAAGTATCCTATTCTTTGACAGTATTCCAGGAAGCACAGAGCAAGTATCTGTATGAAGGAAAGGGACTCTTGAGGACCAAGAAATATAGGAATAGGGCACCTAACACACTCGTATACTTTTCAGGGTTTCTTTATTTTCTCCATAGTTTTTACCTTCTTCACAATTTTAACCTCAGGCTTAACCCAAGGTAATGTGAGCGATAGAGATGGAACTCTGAAATTGCAATCGATCCCTAAGACAGGAACTGGAAAATACACTATTCATGGCAAATAATCAGAAAGAATTCCCAAAGCCAAAGCACAGTAATATCACTTCCTTTTCTTAGAAAAAAGTAACTAAGAGTTATAATAGGAACAAAAACAGAGTAAAAGATCATCGCACCTTTTCAAGTCCAAACACATCATTCTCATTGATGTAAGAATAGTTGTAGATTGCAGCTTGCGTAAAGCTGTAAGCTATGTGAAGGACATATGTGATATCCTTCAGATACATTACTTGGATATGTACATATGCATATACCATACACATACACACGTGCATGCAAACATACACACACACACACACACACACACAGAGAGAGAGAGAGAGAGAGAGAGAGAGAGAGAGAGAGAGAGAGAGAGAGAGAGAGAATATCTCTCCATATATTCAAGTTTTATGAAATGTAATAATGGTTTAAATCTCATGAACAAAATAAATAGAACAAACATGAAACCACTTATGGATTAATCAAACAGCCTTCTTCTATTTCATAGTCAAGGTCTTCCATATTGTGATTTAATTGTCTTTCTGGTATTATCTTCATTACTGTCTTACAAACGGGCCAAGCTACAATTTTTATTTTAAAGAACAGGGAACCTCTAACTAAGGCTCTAAATATTCAGTCAGAGGAAAATATGTATTAACAACTTCATGTTATTTTCAGTCAGACAAATTGACTTTCCATATTTAAGTTAAAAAGGGTTCTGTTTATGTATATGTGACTTGGCATACACCTCTCATTAACAAATGCTTTATTTGCAAGTATTTAACATTAAAGAAGAATATCATCTTGGAACTATTTAATCACAAAACTTATAATAATATATATTATATAATATATGTATATGCTGTCCCACTTTATGATATATATATGAAACAGCTCAGTAACTTGATTTGGGAAGCCAGAGTACTCACCATGTACCAACTTCACTGGTTTAACCAAAGTAGCCACACCAGAGTATATGGTTATCACCTTTTCCTGTACTACATCATGTTTAACATTAGTCCATGCTAATTTCTATTTAAATTTTATGTATGACTCATCTTTGTATTTTAAGAAGTTACCTTTGTAACTAGTGAAGTAGTGTAAGTTCAAAAAACATGATTGAATGGAGCATTTATGTGGAACTGTTGTAAGAATTCCAAATAGCTAGTGCTTATGTTATGTTAGACGTTGGTTTGTTTTAACATCCACACCAGTTTCCCCTCCTTCTCTTTCCCCATATGCTTGTGTGCTACCCATGCATGTATGTTCACATATTCACATGGGTGTATAAGGAGGATGTTATATGTGTGTCATAAACTGACAAAGTATTCCTTCTTCAAATTATTCATTGAAGCTAGATATCTCATTTGAACTCAGAGCGTGCCCATTTGGTTAATTTAGGTAGATGGCTTGCTTTCTGGAATGCCCATCTATACTTCCTAAGCACTGAGATTAGAGACAGGCCACTGCACCCATTCAACATTTGTGGGCTTGCTGAATACTATAAAATACATAATTATATATAAACATATATATTGTTTGTATATATATATTAGATTGCTATTGTTAAAGATCATATGCCAACTATGTAGAAAACTGTATGAATAAATACTAAGGGTTTCTGAAAAAAATGTAAATGTATTTTCTCCTAATAAAATTAAAATATTAAATATAAGCTCCTTTATAAATTCTACAAGAAATAAACTTGAACATGGAAGGCAAAATAGATTAACTAAAGGTCAAACATTCGGAAAAATAAAAATTTAAATTTAAATTTCTGAGCCAACATATATCACATCATACAACTTAAACACGACCATGATTCTTCAAAATTATAGACATTCTCTGTCAAGAGAAATCAGTATTTAAGTATAAATGGGTTGTATTATTCAATCAAAAGCCAGATTTTCAGAATAAATAAAAACATTACCCAACTACATTCTTTCTATAAAAGACTCACATTAAATATATAGATTGGGGCAGAACTGGGAGAAATCAAAGAAAGGGGAAATATGATCAACATACACTGTATTTTTTTAGATATAAACATTTTCTTGGACCTTATGATGCACAGCTGTAATTTTAAGTTGGCAAGTAGGGGCAGGAGGATGAGAAGTTTAAGCTACCCTCAGCCGTGACTGGGTGTTCAAGGTCAGACTGGGTGCAGAAGATCCAGTTTCCAAAGTGTAAGGATTTTTCCACATTAAAAAAACATTATATGTAGTTGTTTGTGTAGGTGTTCTCTTTCATGTGAAAGACTCCCTACTATGCAGAATGGGGTGATTAAGAAGACTAATCAAAGTAATGAACAAACTCACTATAATTAGTAAGCTCAGTGGATAAGATTCACTATGTTGCTGAGGTTGCATAAAGTACAAAAATGGTATAAGTTTGTGATTTAGTATTGCAGCATTGTTGTTGTTGTTGTTGTTAAATCGCCTGGATTGTGCTTGACACTGATATCCAAGTTTATCCTTATACCAATAAGTAAGCCTTCACCTATGCTTTTCATAAGTAACCCTGCCAAGGGCCAGCCTTGGTTTAGAGAGGGAGTCCTGAGGAAGGTGTGTTTGGAAGAAGCAGAAGAACAACTCCAGTCAATTGTGGGAACAAGCTTATAGCTCTGTTTTCTATTTGAGCTGTCTCTCCAGACATCTTTCGGTATTGCAGATGTTGTGTTTACATATAAATCCAATCATTCAAGTTCCCTTTTGATTATCCCACCAATCAATATTTTATGCCATTAGCCACAAAATGCTTTTTTCCCAACTGTAGTTTTTTATTGATTATTTTAATTATTTACATTTCAAATGTTGTCCCCCTTCATGGCTTCCTCCTTGCAAGCCCCAATTCCATCCAGATCCCCTTTGCCTTTATGTTGAGTAATCCTCCCCCACCTCCCATTCCCCCCTCATCACTCTCTCATCCCCTTACACTGAGGTATCAAGTCTTCACAGGACCAAGGGAATTCCCTCCAACTGATGCCAGATAAGGCAATCCTCTGCGACATATGTAGCTGGAGCCATGGATCCCTCCATGTGTATTCACTGGTTGGTGGTTTAGTCCCTGGAAGCTCTGGGTGGTCAGGTTAGTTGATATTGTTGTTTTTATGGGTTTGCTTCTTCAGTCCTTCCCCTAACTCATCCATTGGGGTCCCCAGGCTCAGTCTGATGGTTGGCTGTGAATATCTGTAACTGTATTGGTCAGAGCCTCTCAGGGGAGAGCTATACCAGGCTCCTGTCAGCAAGTTCTTCTTGTATCAGCAATAGTATCAGGGCTTGGTGTCAGCAGGTGGGATGGATCCCTAGGAGGAGTGGTCTCTGGATGGGCTTTATATCAGTCTCTGCTCCAATTTTGTCTTTGCATTTCCTTTAGATAGGAACAATTCTGGGTTAAAATTTTGGAGATGAGTGGGGGTCCCCATTCTTCAACTGAGGCCTATGTTTATCAGTTGGAGATCATATCTACAGATTCTATCTCTCTTTTGTTGGTTATTTCAGCTAGTGTCATCCCAGTTGGGTCCTGGGAACCACTTGAATGTGGAACTTCTAGGGGCTATCCACAGTTTCCCATACTCTACTGCTACATATTTCTGTTCAATTTTGTGATACCTGTACTTCTCTCCTGTCTCTTCCCATACCTGATCCTGCCCCCATGTTTTCCCATACCACTCCTCTCCCCTTCTCAGGTCCCTAGCTCCCTCTATCTTCTATGTTTATTTTTTCTCCCTTCTAAGTAGGCTTGAAACATCCAAACTTTGGTTTTCCTTCTTTTTTATTTTCATATGGTTTGTGAGTTGTATCATGGGTATTCTGAGGTTTGAGCTAATATCTGCTTCGAAGTAGGTACATACCATGTGTGTTCTTTTGTGTCTGGGTTACCTCACTTAAGGTTATATTTTCTAGTTCTATCCATTTGACTGAGAATTTCATGAAGTAATATTCCATTGTGTAAATGTACATTTTCTGCATCCATTCTTCCATTGAGGGACATCTGGGTTGTTTACAGCTTCTGGATATTATAAATAAAGCTGCTATAAATATAGTGTACCATGTTCCTTGTTATACATTTTGAAATATCTTTGGTGTATATGTTCAGGAGTGATATAGCTAGGACTTCAGGTAAAACTATTTCCAGTTTTCTGAGGAAATGCCAGATTTATTTCCAGAGTAGTACAGCTAGCTGGGTTGGATCCTGTACTGAGACAACCATTTCCGTTACACTTGGAACTAAACTTGCTCTGTCCTAGGCTGACCTAGAAGCCAGAAATCTGCTTGCCTATGTAAGTACAAACAAAAAAATCTAGCAATGTGGAATCTTACCCTGAAATCTCTAAATCTCTAAATTTCTTTGTCTTTTTCAAACTACCTTTCTGATCATCTATCTCACTAATGCAGCTGTCTCTGTTCTTTATGTTTCATGAAGACCTTCAAAGAATTTGTATTGCATCCTTATTTTTTGCCTAGTTGAGAAATTATCTGCTTTTGAACTCATGTTTTCTGAGTTCTTTCCTGCAGCCTTAAGGGTTGTCTTAAAGGTCACATCATTTACCATTTTGCTGAGGAACATATTCTTACCTCCTGGACTTGTATTGTTTTTTAATTGTCATGGAGTCATTAACCTTGGCAGTAGATATGAATGGAAATATATGCATTACTATACAAATAAGCTAAATCAACACTTGCTGAGGCCCATGCCCCATTAGCTATGCTCTAGGGACAGGAACTATGTCATTTGCTTCCTTCTACATGGCAGGACATAGAGTAACACTAAGCAACATATTATTTAGCCACATTTGACTGGAATGGATTTTTGTTTATTTTATGTGTTCATCAGGATCTTCTTCATCTCCATTGAATACATATATTCTTCTAAATTTTAAAAAAAATACAAGGTGACACAGATAGGAAATTCAGATGCATTCTCTCATAAAGATACACCTTAATGACATAGAGCTGAACAGAAGTCAGAGAAAGTACAGAGATACAATTTACTGAGTGCAAAACCTAATTCAATCACAACCAGCACACAAAAATATGAAGAATTTTTATTACATAAAAGAAGGTGACATGGTTTCTGATGATGATTTCTCCTTGAACACATTACAGGTTAAGGAAATTACTAAGGCAGCTTATTAATATGTATATGGGCACACAATTTAAGCAGGGTGAACTTCAGTACACCATTCAGTTTAAGATGTATTCTCCTGAGCATTACTGTGCTCACTACCTTTCTATCAAGTAGATACAAGCAAGAGTCATTTTAGAAGAGAAAACCTGAACTGAGAAAATGTCCTTACCCTACTGGCCTGTGAGCAAGTATCTGAATATTTTCTTGAATTATGATTGATATATAACACTCCAGTTCATGGTGGACAGAAACAATCCAAGAATGGTGGGAATGAGTGGGAAAAAATGTTAAGCAAGTCATAAGGAGCAAGCCAGTAAGCCTTACCTCCCCATGGTCTCTGCATTTGTGCCTTTCACCAGATGTCTGTACTGCCTTCCCTCAGTGATGGACTATTAACTGGAAATGTAAGATGAAATAAACCTTTTTCTCCTGAAGTTGCTTTTGATTATGGTATTTTATCACAGCAATATAAGCCCTAACTGAGATAGTCAATTAGAGTTACCCCTCAAGTTTAAATCACAACAGGAAAAAAACTCACAATGCCGTATACATTAGGGAAAAGTACTAAAGTTGTTCTGAAATTTGACTATGGATATAGAAAACTTTTGAAGAAGACTTAAAATATAGTGTCCATATTCTCTTATGACTACTGACATTAACTTTCCTAATGGAGAAAGGCTCACAAAGTTTAACAACTGGTGTTTGTAAATCAGCAGAATGAAGAAAATTTAGTGGAAGTCAAACATAGACAGACTAGAATTGAAATAAATGGTTACTTCCTTAATTGGGGTACCATTGCATATCTCTATCTCTGTAGAGAGCCGCAACCGAGCCGGCACCCTCCATTACAAGATGGCACCGGCATCCGGTGTCTTCTCCCTGTAACAAGTAGTCTGCGCATGTGCCTAGGGCCAGAGCGCACCAAGTCACAGCCTATCCCGAGGCGTCTCATGAGGTAATGAGCAAACAGCCAATCAGAGGTGAACACGCCGCTCCAGGGTGTATATAAGCAGTGCATTTTCCAGGGCTTGCCCTCTCCTCGCCACATGGTAATAAAGGTTTGCTGCAGAAGGATCCTGTGTGTCCGTGTATTCCTGCCGGCGGGAAAATAGCGTGGGCCACATATCTCCCATTGGGTTAGAGAGGCATGCACAGGGTCTATGAGACTCCATTGGCTTCTCTTTTGATATGGTTAGAGGATTAATCAAAGCTGTAGAGGTATTAAGACAGTCTGTATACAATTTCTAACAAAAAGCCTTCTGGAAGAGCAGCAAGCACTCATACTTCTGAGATATCTCTACATCCTGTAATCTTTATTTCTTCTATCCTACCTGTCATATATAAAAATCTCAAAATACACGTGCTGAAGAGCTGATCACTCACAAAAGTCCATACATACACATACATATTAAAATAAAATAATAATGAAAAATATGTGGCCTAAGTATTTCCTGCAGTGATCCTTACTCACTAGACATTTGCCTCACCTTCTTTGCCTTCTCTGTCCTCATTTGGGCCTTATTTTACAACCCCTTCTTCATCCCAGTACCTGAGCATGACTTCTCTGTAGTACAGAAGCTCCAAAATGAAATCAACACCCTAAGGGGATTTAAATAGAAAACAGCTATTTAGGTCAAGCTTCTGAAGATTGTAAATATCACATAATCCAGATATAAGCAGCAAAGTATAGTCATCTGTTACTAAGGACCTCCTGAAACTAGAAGGCTTTATGTTAAGTTAAAGGAAGAAAAAAACATTCTAGTGAATACCAATTAAAATAGATTTTAAAATAAAAAATCAGATGAATCTTCATAAAATATTCCAAGAGATTTTAAATTTGATTTTTCAAGACAGAGAAGAGCCTGGATACATTAATGACAATGTCACAATGGATAGATGACTAACCTTTAAAATAAAAAAAGTTGTGGTTGGCAAAATGAATCAAGATACAGCTTAAACATAGCATAATACTATCTAATAAAATAAATATGGTGATAATCAGATTTGTTCTCAAGATAAAATATCACCCTTGAATCAAAGACACAAATACAAAATAGGGCAGGGGCATTGTGAAGAATGATAATAATATAAATAAATAACAGAAATATCACCAATTGATTGAAATATATATGGGTACTCACAAAAGAAGTTATGTTCACCCAAGAATTCTTTAAAACCATTTTCTCATCTGAAAGACTAGGTGAAATGATATAAAAGTTCATGAATTAATCCAACTCAAATGAAATAATGGAACAGGTTAAACACTAGACAATTTTCACTGATTTCATCTTTACTTGGTAATTTTAATTTTGTATGTACTATGGAATAAGGCATATTTAGAAAACACATAAGAATTTTGTTTTGAGAAATCTATGATGTAAGTAAAAAGAATAGTATTTTCCATGAAAATAAGTGCACTTGTGCATTATCTGAAAGACATTTTCCCTCGATATTTTTACCTGTAGTGATCCTAAAGTGCATTGAATATGAATTATGTTAATATTTATTTAAATGTTAAATCAATGCAAACAGTATTTGGAATGGGAAACTCATGAGTGCCCCAAGTACAAAGAAGCATACAGTCTCCAAAGCACATACTGTTTTTGAGATACCCATACAGATAACTTAGAACTTATATACTTCTCTGATGCATAGTAATTAGTGACTCAGAATAAACAGAATCCATTGACAGATATTTAAAACTTCCTTTAAAACTTGCATGAGAGAAATTAATATGAAAATTCAGTAATGTTCCCTATATATCAGACACCAATATGTAGAAAGCCTTTCTCAAAAGACCCTCCAGTGGCCACATTCTGGCCTGGGACACTGTTAGAAGATTTCCACTATCCTTCTTGTGCTACATTAGAATCACTCTGGTCACAACTTCAGTCCTGTAGCAGCCTGATTATAAGTTCCCACTCTCCCTTCACTTTGTAGAGACCTAGGATTTCTCTGGCACATCCATCCCTGTCTCTCCCAACACAGTCCTTGTGGTATAGCACCTACATGCAGGAGCTCATCCTATTACCATACATCCAACTCCCTAGAACCTCCAACCATTGGTCTGGATCTGATTCCTCTAGCTCTTACCCATAAAGAATCTCATCTCTTTCTCCTAGCAAATCTAATATTCACTTCCACCCACCAATTACAGTAATCACTTTCTACCAGGAAACCCACAGCCAGATGGTCACAGCAACCAAAGAAAAGAACAATCACCTGACAAAGAAAAGATCTGATAAAAAATACCTAGATTTCCCTTAATCATTATAACTCTTGAGCTATAAAATCAACACTAAAACACAAACATTACCAGCCACAATAGTATGCCTTCAGCAAAACCCCGTTACCCTATTTTATAGGCAATTGAAATGTAATATAACTGAAGCTCAGAAGAAGAATTTCAAGATACCAATTATTGATATGCCCAAGAATTTAAAGATTATATGAATACATACCTTAATAGAGTCTTTAGAAACATTAAAAGATAGTTGAATGAAATCATGAAACTATTAAATAGGATTTAAGAAAGAAATAAAATTACTAAAAATAAATGCTAAACTGAAATAAAAGTGGATAGTAAAAAAAAAGAAACTCAAACAAAACCTCTGAAGTAAACCTATGAATAGATTACAAGATATAGAAAAAATTGAATACCTTAATAAATGAAATATTAAATTTACAAAAATGGTACAAGACATCCAGAAATGATAGAATACTATAAAAACACCAAGTCTATGCATAATAGGAATAGAGGATGATAATGAAACTAAGGTCAAGGACACAAACATGTTTTAAACAAAATCATAGAAGAAAAATTTGCCAACTTAAAGAAGGCAGTGCCTAACCAAGATACAAGAAGTATACAGATCATCCAATAGATTAAATAAAAAAGAAATTGCCATGATATGTAATAACCAAACACTAAACATGCAGAAGAAAGAAAGGATATTAAAATCTACAAGGGAAAAAGACCAAATAACAGATAAACTCAGGCTCATTTAAATAACATCTGACTACTCAGTGAGGTTCCTGAATGTCAGAATGACTTCAATGGACATTCTACAAATCCTCAAAGATCACAACTGACAAACCAGATTATTATGCCTAGCAAAACTATCAATCACCTATGACAGATAAAGAACAATCTATGATTAAATAAAATTTAGTCAGCCGGTCATGGTGGCACACACCTTTAATTCCAGCACTTGGGAGGCAGAGGCAGGTGGATTTCTGAGTTCAAGGCCAGCCTGGTCTACAGAGTGAGTTCCAGGACAGCCAGGGCTATACAGAGAAACCCTGTCTCAGGAAAAAAATAAAATAAAATAAAATACAATTTAGTCAATATCTATCTATCTATCTATCTATCTATCTATCTATCTATCTATCTATCTATTCCAAAAAGAATATTTCAGTCATAAGAGGTTATCCACATATAAGAACACACAAAGAATAATAATCCTATACTAGTAAATCAAAACAACAGAAAAAACACACAGTATAAGAACAAAAAATAGGAATACTGCTGGTTGATAAATCTCAATATTAATGATCTCAATTCCAATAATAAGACGTACAAGAAGATTAGGTTAGAAAACATAGTCCATCTTTCTGCTTCTGCATTCATAGAAAAAATCTCAAAATCGAAGACAGTTACCTTTGTGTAAAATGTCACAATATATGCCAAGAAATGGATCCCAGGAACAAATAGGTTTAATCATTTTAATATGACAGATAGACTTTAAACCAAAATTACCCAGAAGAGATAGAAAAAATCATAATCATCAAAGGGGAAATTGACCATGAGAATATCATAACTCTAAACATGTGTGCATTAAAGGCACAGGCGCTGAATTTTATTTTAAAACAATATTACAGCTTAAATCACTTATTGACCCTCACACAGTGATAGCAAGCAACTTCAATGCCGTACTCTAACCACACTGACAGACTTCCTCCAACAGAACCACACCGACTAATAAAGCAACTCCATACAGATCATGAACTCAACACAAGAGTCTGCTTGGGCTTTTCCTGTTCAAACCACCACAATCTTCATAAAAAAAAAAAAAAAAAAAACAAAAAAAACAAAAAAACAACTTTCCGTGGAGCCCTAGGAACTATGTGGAAGAGAAGGCAGAAATATTTTAGGAGCCAGAGGAAGTAGTTGACTCTAAGGAAACAGTGTACTACAGAAAAAGTCCTGATACATTTATGAACTCAGAGAGACTGTGACCTCACGCACAGGAACTGTCCATGTCTTAGATGGGGTGCTGGTGATGCAAAGAGGAATTAGACCAAGGTTGCTACGCCTAACAAAGAACCTTTCTGCATCTGACACCCACTTACAAAGAAAATATTAGTATTTTCCAGTGTAGTCTCAAAGGCACGTTAACAGGGTCTAGAAGCAGATGGCCAACACAAAACAAACTCAGCTACGGTTTTGGAGATTGCCTTATATACTTTGTCTGGATATTTTCTGTATTATTTAACTTTTGATTGGATATTGTGGTTTCCAATTTTGTGTTTCTGTGGGGTTGTTTCGGTGTGTGTGTGTGTGTGTGTGTGTGTGTGTGTGTGTGTGTGTTTGTTTCTTTTTGTTTTATTTTTTATTTTTAATGTCTTTCCCTGGTTGTTTTCTAAAGAGAGGAAGAAAGAAAATGCATGGAATTGAGGAGGTGGAAGGTGGGGAGGATCTGGGGGGAGGTGGAAGGGTAAAAGTCTGATCAGAATATATTGTGTTACTTTTTTTCATCTTAACAAAACTAAAATTTGCAAACTGTGATAATGTCATTTTTTACAGGAAGTTCCCTGAAATATACTCATAAACTATTTGCTTGTAGTTTTTTATGTTGTTTGTTTCATTGTTTTTGGTTTTTCATATCTTTCATGCTTGTTCTGCTTCACAAACTCAGAATGTGGGCTCAGGAATTCTTATCCTTTGTGCTCCTGTAGTCTGTGTGCTGCCCTGGGAAGGTTTTCATCTGTAAATACATAATAGTACAAATTTATTTTTAAATTAAAATATCATATCGGAGCAGTTAGAATTTGGAGACTTGGAGAAGAATTGCTTAAAAATGAGCAGAATGTAGCCAGACACTGGGGGAAAAATCTATGCTTGTGTGATAACACAAGCATCTCACACACTAGCAAACAAAGACTTGTGATGCTAAACCTCTGAATTACCAGGTTCTTATTTTTTTTGTGTGAAACTACTAATGTATTGTGGAATTACGGTTGTTAGTTTAGCTTTACTCCTAGCATGATATCTAATAATACTAATGATATACTAACTCTAAGTAAGCAAGTTATGAAACCAAATGTAAATTTGCACATGTCCATCATAGATTTTTAAACTGCCATTAATACATTCTATGAGTTGATGTTATTTAATAATGTAGGTATTACTTCAGGTATATAATTAAATCTCTTCACTATTACTGAATTTTAAATACAATACACTATTAAAAATGAACACAAAGCATGATTTATGTACTGTGGGAGATGGGAGCTGTCTTAGTGCGATTTCTGCTTCTTTAGTATGCTGTGAGCTATGCAGTACAAACTTCATGATGGTCAGGCTGTATGTCATATTTGGATTTTATTTGGCTCTGTTACATGTGCAGTGCACAGGAAAGTCAGTGTCTGCCTTTGTTCAGACCTCAGTGAAACCCTCATTACTACCAAGTGAAGGAATGGTTGGCTTTTGTTTGAAGCACACACAGAGCTAACCCCATGCTTTCTAATTAGTTTGAAGTAAATCATTACAATTACTACTTGGTCCTCATCCTCAATATTAGAAATCTGTAAAATTGTGAGAGAAATTACATGGTTGCAAAATTGTTTCATAGATACAGTGTAACTTTATTTAGCTTGTTTTATAACATTATTTTATTTAAAAAAATCATTGCTCTCCCATTTCTATTGGAGTAATCCAGCATTTTAAAAACTTGTTTTAGAGCCATAGGATGTCTTTAATAGCATATCCAATAATACAGTTCGAGGAAGTATGTGCTAGACTGTTAATTAATTATAAAAAGCACTTTTATATAATTGTATTTACAGCAATGCATTATTTGAAGTATCATATTTAGCAAATTACTGAGGATACTGAGGATGAAAAATATTAAACACAGGAAATTCAGTAAAAGCAGCTAGTGGAAACTGGGAAGGACTCCTCCTACTTCTCTAACATTTAAACAAAACAAATACATTTGCAGATTTTAAACTATTGAGTGAACAAGATGCTACCTTTGTACATTGCTCTTTGAAGTGTGATGCTATTCAAACTCAGACAATTCAAAAGAATTTTTGTCATATTTATAATCTTTGACAGGTAGTTTTGTAGAATTTATGTTAGTGCACTAGCAAGTGGGATTAGGGAAGGCAGTGGGTGTGTCTTACAAAAGACTATTGCACTGGAGATTCATTGTTGGCCTTCCTTCTACATTCTGCCCAACAGTCACCTAGCAACAGCCAAATAAGCCTGGCTTACTATAAAAGGTACCTCTCCCTCTCTTCCTGACTCTTGGACCCCATTCACTCTTCCTAACCCCCCTGTCTCTCTCCTTCCTCTTTCTCTCCTTCTCCCTCGCCCTCTCTCCATGTGTTCCTAGCTGCTCTCTCTCTCTCTTTCTCTCTTTCTCTGTCTCTCTCTCTCTCTCTCTCTCTCTATCTCTCTCCTCTCCCCTCCCCTCCCCTCTCCTCTCCCCTCTCCTCTCCCCCCTCTTTCTCTGCCTCTACTCCCTCCTCAACACCCCTTCCTATGTCCCCAAACTGTATTATATATTAAACTCTTCTTATGTCTGGTACCTTGGTTGGAGGGATGTCTTAGTATGGACCCTCTGAGATACCCCCTCCCACCACACCATACCATACTCTACAAAACATATCTTTGACTTTATAGAACACATCATTAAGGAAATTCATCAATAGTTGGAAAGAAGTGGGAAGTGCAACGTCAAAAGTACAGCTGCACAAGCGATTAGAGCTTGACGACAGGGGGAAAGGATATTGTGATTGTTTATTAGAAAGGATGTCATAAGATGCATAAGAAAAAGGTGTTCAAGAAAGTTGTGGGAAGCCACTGTGGAAGACGCCACCTCCAAAATTACACAAACTTGCTTAGGACTGCTTTCTGTATCCTGTCTAAGGTAGGCCTTTCTGCACCTTTCTCTGCTTATGCCATGTAGACACAAAGAGCTCTCTCAAGCATCGAGTTATTTTCTAAGCTTTAGTATAGTGGGCCACTCCCCATATATTTTTGACACGTTTTTTTGATTGGATGTGCCACATTGAATAAAAAATCTACTTTTCTATTTTATTAAAATATTTATGAGGTCTCTTCTCAATTCCAGGTCTACGACTGGCTTAGAGGATAAAAAGAGGGGCAAACAGCATGAATCATCACTCCGGCAGCTGGACAGCAAATGTCACAATAGAGCAAAGACTTAAATAATACATGTGTACGTACAAGTGTCTGAGGAGTGACAGGAGTAAATGTCCTTCTGGAAATGATGTCTTAAAAGGCCCAAGGAATTAGTAATAGTAGTTCTGGGCAGAACTGAATGAAGTACTTGGGTCTGCCTACATATTTTATTTATCCTGGAAAAGCAGAAGAGGTTTCAAATATAATAATGATTTGTTATACACATAATAGAGTTAGAAAGGGTTTATGTGGTCACTTCTCAAGGGAGTCCACTCAAACTACATTCATATTACACTATAATTAAAAGTATTCACTTAGAAATTCAGTATAATTCCCCAAAATCTCAAAATTTTAGATTAGATCATCATTAATTGTTATTTTATTCAAGAGAAAAAGTGATGTCAGCACCAAAAATGTGAGTAATTTCTAAGGTGTAAAACATCACTATCCATAAATATAGAAAAAGTGAAAAAGATAATTTATGTTAGATAAAATTAAACTCTAGAAAAATGTGTGGGAAGACCTATTTATGTCTTTTTAGCAAGGATTAAATTCCCTAAATAGAGCAAAATAAAACATATGAAAGAAAATATTCAAAAATTAAATAATGCCAATTCATAAATTTTGTTCACTAAAAGCTGTTAAATATGAAACAAATAAACAAGATATATATTTATAATTGCATACTCAAATAACATAAAAAAGGTTGTTTACGGGGAAGATTTTTTTAGATTTCTGTTTGTTCTAGGAATACTAAAAGCTTTTATATCACTGGTATGGTTCAAACCAGAGGACATTTAAAGAGGAAAAAAGCATTTAATGGGTAAACTGGATACGACACCACCATGAGGCTTATATTTGAAAATCTGAACCAAATACCTGATTTGGTAGCATGAGTCTGTATTCTGAGTGTACTATAGATAATGGGAGATAGCTATAGGACGGAACCTGGAAGCTTATATGCCTACTTGTCAGAAATACATAGCACAGGCAGGAACCAACACAGAAACACTTCCTTAAATGGAGTAGAAGACCAACACTGAAAATATCTTACCTCTATGGTTTTATCATGATACTCACAAACAATTGAACATGTACACATACACACATTTGCAAACAAACAAACATACATGCACACACACAGGTCAAACACATACATATTAGTATGAAAGTGTCAAAGAACATGTCGTTCATAGGCTTAGAATGAACAACAATATGAACTAACTAGTACCCTCAGAGCTCCCAGGGACCCAAATGCCAACCAAGGACTATACATGGTGGGATTGATTGTTTTGGTAGCATGTGAATAGTAGAAGATTGCAAAGCTGATCATCAATAGGAGGAGAGGTCCTCGGCCCTGTGAAGGTTCTGTGCCCCAGTGTAGGGGAATGCCAGAGCCAATAAGTGGGAGAGGGTCGGGTGGCAGCCATGGGGATGGGGGAAGCAACAGAAGTTTGTTCTTGTTGTTTTTGTTTGTTTGTTTGTTTGTTTGTTTTTTGGAGGGGAAACTGGGAAAGGAGAAATTGATATGTAAATAAAGAAAATACCTGATTAAAAAAAAAGTTTCATGTGTTACCTTTAACTGATTTGGATGTTCTTTCTGTTATTTATTATGTATAATTATTATACATATTTTGAATGGCAAATACAACACATACTTATGAGTTGATTTGTGATGTTTTGATATCTGTATATTTTGTTTAACGATCCCAGTAAGTAGCACTTCTGGGACCTTAAATATTTATCATTTTCTATGGTGAATATATTGCATATCTAGCTGTTTTGAGAAAAACACTGTATTATGGTTCCTACTGTACAAGAGATAACTAGAAATTGTATGCAATGACCACCTCCCCCTGTCCTACTTCCCTCATGCACTGACTCCCTCCTCCATGAAATTTTCCTCATCTACACAAGTCTATTCTTAGAATATGTGAATGGAGCCATTTAGATGTGTTGCCTGGCATGTTGTCCTCCAAGTTATTTTTCCCAAATTCTAGCAATTGCAGAACTTTCCATTATTTGGACACTATTGAGATACATAATTTAACACTCTTTTCTTTAGTTCTTTTTATTAATTACTTACTTACTTCCAAACACAGTGTAGAATGCTAATCACTGGAAAATTCCCACCTCAAAACTGAAACTTTTATCTCATATCCACAACACTACACCCTTCTCAGAAATCAATATTCCATCCTTCAGTTAATTGAATTTGAATATTCAAGATGTGTTATGTAATGGGAAAATTTGTGCCCTCCTGATATTGGCGTTTTGCACTTACCAAAAATGTCCTGAAGATTTAAATATGGTAGTGTATAAGGCAAAATTTAGTTTCTTTTAAAATGCTGTCTCATATTTCTTTCAAAATTTATATCATTTCTTTATTTGTATTTGTATGAATATGATGGTTAGTTTATTTTATTTCTTCAATAATGTGGGTAAAGCTGAAGTGAACATGGAAGTCCAAGGAAAGTAGACAAATTAACCATAAGTTACTCAGTATTCATTATCTTTATAAAAATAAAGCTTTGATTGTGATAAAGTTGTAGGTATGAGAATAGCAATTGTGTGTGTGTGTGTGTGTGTGTGTGTGTGTGTGTGTGTGTGAAATAATATTACAAGTGCTCATAGAGAAAGACTAGACTGTGAGGAGGAATACCTTGGTGTGACTCTAACTAAGCAAGTAAAAGATCTGTTTGATGAGAACATCACATCTCTGAAGAAGGAAATTGAAGAAGATCTCAGAAGATGGAAAGATCTCCCATGCTTGTGGATTGGCAAGATTAATATAGTAAAAGTGGCCATCTTGCCAAAAGCAATCGACAGATTCAATGGAATCCCCATCAAAATTCCAACTTAATTCTTCACAGACTTCGAAAGAGCAATTTGCAAATTCATCTGGAAGAACAAAAATCCCAGGATAGCTAAAACTATTCTCAACAATAAAGGAACATCTGGTGGAATCACCATCCTGGACCTTAAGCTGTACTAAAGAGCAATTGTGATAAAAAAAAAAAAAAAAAAAAAAAAAAAAAAAAAA
>JADRCD010122613.1:0-13213 GCA_019843815.1 Montemys delectorum
GATATATATATATATATATATATATCCTGCGTATTTTTTAAATTCCAGAAGTTTATATATATCCTGTGTATTTTTTAAATTACAGAAGTTTGAGCATAATTCAGTCTTCTGTTTTAACAACCAGTGTCCATAGTAAGATATAGTATGTGAATCATTTAGATTTCAGTTTCTTGCAGGGTCAAACTAACACCATTTGTATGAACTGAACTGAAAATAGCCTTCTTGTGACAGCTGGGTGACCAGCCATCTCCCTTGGTTCTGCTAACTTCTTCCTTGGAGAAAGGGGAGCAATGACTTTCTTTTGTGCCTCTGATTGAGATGAAGTATTCACTTGCTTGTTCCTCCTAGAAGAGAGGGAAGTAGAGGTGGGACATGGATGGAGGTTCTGCTGGTCTTTCTTAGCCTCCCTGTTGGTTCCCCTGATGGAGGAATAGGGATATGCATGGACTCCTGTTACCTCTAAACAGGAGAATTAGACTGCTGCAATCTGCTTACATGCGCCTAGAGGGTTAGGTAGGTGGGATGTCACCTTCCCACCTTACCGCTGTAACCTTCAGAAGGGGAAGATTTTCCTAGTAGTGTAAATTAGAATCAAGTAGGTGTTTTAAGACAGATTTATGTAGGCCACCTTTTCCACAGCATTTTTGACTGTGGTGAAAGGATTTTCTTGAAGCATTTTTTAAAAGACCATTTTAGAGCAATGAAAATTAAATTGATAATGTAATAGAGTTCTCATATACCTTTTGCTCCATCCCCAACCTGCCTCCCTCCTCCACTATCCATATTCTCTTTCAAAAGGATGCCATTTGCAGGATGATCTATTCAGTAGTGAATCTACATTGAGACATCATTATCCACACTTCACCTAAAGTCCATAGTGCCAGTTATGGTTTACTCTTAGCATTGTACATTCTGGAGTTTAACAAATGAATAACAATCACCTGTTATACTGGAAGCATACACAGCATTTTCATTGTTCTAAAAATATTTTGTGGCCAAGAGGTGGTGGTGCACGCCTTTAATCCCAGCACTCAGGAAGTAGAGGTAAGTGGATCTCTGTGAGTTTAAGACTAGCCTGGTCTACAAAGTGAGTTTCAGGACAGCCAGGACTACACAGAAAAAACCTTTTGTGCTCCATTCTTCCCACCCTCACCTCACCTCTAGTCTTCTCTCTCTGTGTCTCTGTGTCTCTGTGTCTCTGTGTCTCTGTGTCTGTCTCTGTGTCTCTGTGTCTGTCTCTGTGTGTCTCTCTCTCTCTCTCTCTCTCTCTCTCTCTCTCTCTCTCTCTCTCTCTCTCTCTCTCTCTCTCTCTCTCTCTCTCTTTCACTTTTTTCCACCATGTGATAGACTTCGACACAGAAGGAATCTTTTTGCAGTTTGACTTCTTTTGCTCAGTGTTACACCTCTGAGATTTCTCTGGGTTTTTTTTCTTTCATGATTTGGTTGCACATTTCTGCTTAACACGGAATGATACCCTGTTGTTTGAGTTTACCTGTTTATTTAGCCATTAAATATCTAAGATACATCTTAGTTGTTCACAACAATCATGAATAAAGCTACTATAAACATTCATGTACAAGTTTTTGTGTGGATCTGCACTTTCCTCTGGGTAAATATCAAGGAGCTTTCCCGGTGGATCATCTGGTAAGAGGATGCTTGGGTTTGTAAAACACAACCAAGTTTTCTTCAAAAGTGGATGACTGGATCATTCTACATTCTCACACAACAATGTTTATTTCAGGTTTAACTTGCTTTTTTTCCTGATTTCCTAAAGGTAAGACAGCATATGAATCTTATAACTTTCTCCTTTTTCACTATATGTGTGTGTGTGTGTGTGTGTGTGTGTATGTGTGTATATGTGTGTGTGTGTATATATGTGTGTGTGTGTGTGTGTGTGTGTGTGTGTCTTCAATCTGCCTTTACTTGTTGTTATTTTTTTGGGTTTTTTTGTTTCTTTGTTTTTGTCGAGACAGGGTTTCTCTGTATAGCCCCGGCTGTCCTGAAACTCACTCTGTAGACTAGGCTGGCTTCGAACTCAGAAATCCTTATATCTAGTTTTTTATCCTTTTAATTTTGTTTTATCTCATTTTTTTATGATTGAGAACTTCATGAATGCCTATAATGTGTTTTGATCAAATCTACTCCCCACTCCCCCCTCTCCAATTCCTTCTCTACTCTATACAATTCTCTCTCTTCTTTATGTGTTCTTTTTTTAAAAAAAAAAAACCATTGAATCCACATAGAACTTCCTATATGTGCTTCGAGTATAGCACCATCTACCACCTGTCATGAAGTTGATAGATCATTTTAGGCATTTGTAAGTGCACACAGTTCAGGACTGTTCAGTATATTCACACTGGTGAATATATCCAAGTGTTTTTTTATTATTATTATTATTTGTCAGAAAAAGGACCTGGGAAAATTGTGGCCACTCTATCTTGACTGGAAACAGAAGTGTCCTTTAGCACATTCTCTCAGCTCTTCTTACATGTCTCCATGAGAAATTTAATATGTCATCCAACAGTTCAAGAAATACATGAAAGTAGGAATATAGAGAATAGGAAGGGGATAAGAAAATTAAAGAGGGCACAAAGATGAGATTTGAGAGGAGGAATATGATCAAGGTATGTTGAATGAATGTAAGACAATCACCTAATCAAACCAATTACCTTTTTACAAATAACATGTTAATAAAACTTTGTTGGAATTGTTATTATAACTTAATAATACTCTTAAGTTATGTTAGAGAGAACTGATAGATCTGTGGTGCCAGTTTTTATTTTGTTTTTTTTCCACTTGTTCATATTAATTCCTGAATTTTCCAGAATATTGAAAGTTTGCTCATAAAACTTATATATGCTGTTCTATGAGTGTCATATTCATTCCTAAAGATAGTATTTACCTTGTTGCTTTTGTAAATGGGGCTTTTCTCCTTATTGTGTATGTTCTACCCATGGGTGTTTGGACATTTGAACTAAACAAGCCATTCTCAAATGTAGATTTCCAGCGTATCATTTGTAAATTAAGGCCAAATTTGAGATATCTGTTCTACTTACTCACCTCCATAACAAGCTATGTAGGTGAGCGAGGGGTGTGATGGTGTGAAGGTGGGTAATGTATTGCTTTCATCTCAATGTGTGGTGATGTTAATTTCTCACCAGCTACCATAGAGTTATTTCTGACTTGTTTCTCTACTTTCCATTCAGCCACTAATTAGTCACTGTGCCCTAACAATTCTCTAGTATGTAGAAACAGTGGACATGGAATCATCAACTCAGGTAAAGCTCATCTCACCTCTGATGCCTGCTTTCTCCATTCAGTGTCCTCATGAAGAGCTTTCCAGGGTTTCTAGGTTATCAACCAAGCCAACTTTTCATTTCTAAGGTCAATACCTTACAGGTCCCACATTTCTTTCCTTCAATGTGATCTCTTGTTCCACATTACAATCATTTTTCCCTCTATCTTTATGTACTTGGATGGTATTTTCACATGGCATTGTCCTGCCAGTGGCTCTGCCAGGTTCCAACATATGAAGAAAGAAGACCACGTCTCCCTAACATCCAGAGAATTTTCTAATGATGGCCTCACCCTATCTTTACCACCTCATTTCCACCTACTCTGACAAAAACAAAGAGAAAGGAGGAAGAAAGAGGCCAAGGAACATTAGTTGTTTCTTGAGTAGACACTCAGTAATAATAATTACACTGATGTACTTTCAGTGTGGCCTCAATAATGGATATTCCTGAGCACTTAACACAAATGAAGAGCAGTGAAACACATATGTTACCATGGGGACTTCTAGACTAATGGAGGGGACATCCTAATAAATAAATATATGAGCAATTATTATAAGCATAATACAATGTAATAATTATTTTCTCCTCCATGCACTGCTAAATGACAATCTTGTTTTCTGAGATTACTGCTTGTAGCCTCTTCATATAATTATTTCTAAAAAAATTAATCCCCATTAGAAAGTTCATTTTGACCCATATTTGCATCTCTGATTCTATCCTCTCTATCAAAATTTCACTCACTCATTAGGTTCCACTAATTTGTAATTTCTGTAAAACTTCTTCTAATCTTCATAGTACTGACAACTGATTGTTGAATTATTTTTCAAGGTTTGCTCTTGTATCAGAAAGTGCTAAACATAACATGAATAGCAGGTGAGGCCTGCCTTCTACACTATAGAAACTCAAAAGGGTCTAGTATATTTGATATTTGTTATGGGTCCTCCTTGCTCACAAACCTACAAGCCAGTGCCCAACTCTAAATAAGTTCTTTGGGAGATAGATACATAAATAGAGGAAATTTTCCCAATTATGTAATATCGACTTTGAGGAAAAGAGATGATACTCATGGCTCAGATGTAACCTAGCAATGAAGTAATGGTCATGCAGAAAAAGAGGGTACTGTTATTGAGCAGCTAGGCCTTTTCTTAGGCTCGGAAGTAGTCAGTTTGGCAGCAGCAAGTGTGTCAAAGAGGAGATAACAGAAGGTTGTGGCAGTGAGGCTATGGCACATGTAGAACACTCTGAAAGTATAGCACTGGAACACTCCCTGGAGACAGTCAATAAGATCAGTGTTTTTGGAAAGGTTTTTCAGGCTGTAGGACAAACTAGAAGCTAGAAAATTGAGGCATGGAAGGTCTTATGAGAGTAGGCTATGTCAGAAATCCAGGAGAACATGGAGGACTAAGGTACATGACAGTAGACAGTGGATATAGGCAGATGTGATACATGGTTGAGAGGCATAATCAATATATGACAATTACTCCAAAGATGGGCTTGACTGATGTTTCACTAGGATACAGTGACTTTAATAAATTACATAATGATTTAAATATCTGTGAGTTTAATACTGTTATCTACAACTGAGGGGAATGTCTAATTCAGGGACTTGAATATCGTTATATATTTATTTAATATATATATATATATATATATATATATATATATGCAGACACTAAGACAGAGAAGAGGAGCATTGCATATAGAAGCACAGACAGAAGTTATCATCTTGTTAGCAAGGAACATCAAGTATTGCTGGAAGCCACCAGAATCTAGGACAGCCATGGGACCATGTAGTTTTTAAAGCCTCTAGAAGGAACCAGACCTGTTTATGGCTAAAATAGCACCACAGTTCCATTATCCATTCATCTGTTGACAAACATGTGGGATAATTTCATCACTTAGCCATTGTAAATAGTACTGCAGTAAACATGGATGTCAAGATGTCTGTGTTATGCTGACTTTTAGTCTTTCAGGTATACACCCAGAAGTGGTATAGCTTGGTCTTTTGTAGTTTTGTTTTTAATATTTAAAGAACTTTCATCCCGATTTCCATAGTGACTCTACTACACCAGTATTTGTTTGTCTTTATGATGTTAGTAATTTTTTATTACAATGAGCCATTCTCAATGTAGTTCTTATTCTTGCATTTCCCTGGTGGTTAAGGCTGTTTATATTTTATCTTTTTGGGAACTGTATTTATTTCTGTAGGCCACTTATTGACCATAGTTTGATTTTAGTGGGTTTTAAAGTTCTTTATACATTCTAGATATTAATCATGTGTCAAATGTATAGCTAAGATAAAGAATATATCCCTCAACCACAAAGCTACTAAAGTTTTCTTGTGCTTCCTTTTAGTTTCTTATTGTGGACTATGTCCATCATTTCCAGGCAGGCTCTGATCTATAGTTTATATTTTTTAGGATTCTATACATGCAACTGTTAAATAAAAATGTTCTGTCAGGCTTCCTTCCTTTGTTGTAATGACAGAGACCTATGCATCCTGTTCAATGCATGCCAGCTACTAAATACTTTCTCTTGCTGAGTAGTATTCTGATGTATAAATAGATTTTGCCACAGTTTCCTTAATCATTCATCCTTTGATAGGTATTTGAATTGTCTCCAGTTTCCTCACAATTATAAAATATAATTACCATCAACATAGTTGTTACTATTTATCTCTTTAATCTTTTTTAGATAAACACTCAGTAATAAAATATTTGGATCATAAGGTATATGCTTAACTTGTTGAGAAATCCCCAAATTCCTTTTCAAATGAAGTATATATTACATTCCAAAACTGACGTGTGGTTTTTATTTTTATTTATTTATCTTTAACAACCCATATTTTCTAGGGAATTGGCTGAGATTGTGGATTTTCACATATATTCTACAGCTAAGTAGACATTGGGATAGATCCAGAAATAACTTAGGATGTGGTTCTTGGGCCTATATTCTTAAATATAATTTAAGGAAATGAGATTTGTACAGGCTCAACTGGGTGTGGGAAATAAAATGCATTGGGAATAGGAGAACCTCAAGTGCAGTCAGATTGGTGCTCTTAAGGGAGGCATGAAAGCCATGAGTGCTTGAAAGAAGGGAGAAACAACCGAGTGTCTAGAAACTTTGCTATCAACTGGAATATTGGAAGACCGTGGGAAGTCAACAGGCAAGCATTCCAGTGTGCCAGTGTCTAGACTCCAGAGTTCAACAACAAGGCCATGCTCTTACCCAAATCTGGAAAGCCATTTCAATGGAACAGGATATACTTGGCTTTGACCCAGAATAGGTCAGGAGAGGGCAGTTGTGAGGATACCCATTTTTATCATTAGAGCACTTTCTTTATTCTAGGGCCCTTCTTGCCTTTCTCATCTCTCCTTAAAAAGCTGAGTTGTAGAGAAGAAAAATGGCACCATAACTTATCAGAGAATTCCTCCACCCACAGAAGAATCTCTATGTTAGGAATTACTCTGAGGCTCTTAGGGCTTCATTGGGAAGATACCTAGGGAATGACAGCATGTGGGACCCTAAAAAATATAATACTTGGAACCAGAAGACATATTTTCTTGGACCTGCTCTGCCAGATGTGTCAGTTGCTTCCCCTCCTGGGCTTTAATTACCCTCAAAATTTAGAAAAAGGCTCAACCTACATGGCATCTGAGGTATATTCAAAGGTTAAAACCTAAGCCCAGTTTCAGGGCCTCATCTTTACCCTTTAGTTGCAAAAAGACTCTGGACAGACATTAAATTTTCCCTATCGGCAAACCAGAGCTTATACTAACAGCATTTAATAGAAACTTCCCTGCCCTGATAAAGAAAATGCTAAGGAAGATTAGTATGAGTGTGAGACCCACATCAATAAATGCATACCTCCATAATTGCTCTCATCCTGTAATCCTGAGTACTCATTGCTACTATGATCTGTGACTGTTCTTGAATGTAAAGCAATAGGGTGAGGGGGAATACTGGAAGGAAGAAAAAGGTATTGGATATTTATCAAGCCTACCCATTCTTGCCAAGTATATGTGCTAGGGGCCTTTGAAATCCTCTGAGAAGAGCAGGACCAACAGCTGTCCCTTGTAAGGTTACCTTCTTGATTGTCAGTGTCCTATCCCTTATGCTATCCCTACCACCACCACCACAGTGCTTGATGGGTAGACTTTATGTTTATTGTCACCATTTTACAGAAGATAACACTTAGGCACAGAATGACCAGTTCAATCTGTAGTTTCATTTCCCTAGGCTCTGAAAAATCAGGCATCCATGAGCTCACAATTTCTTGGTATTCATGCCAGGAAAAGATAGGTCCCATGGTCCCTGGAAGATCTACTCTCTCAGTATTTTTCCATCAAGATAGTAGTATCTTTGTTCTAGAGTTTCTCTATGGCAAACATTGACCAGGTTTGGGCCCTTTCATCTTGGCTTCAAATGAAGGCCTGGCACTTCACCAAGGTAGACATAGACAGAAGAGAACAGCTATTATGGCATGATTCAGTCCCAACAAACCAGAACAGTGCCCCCTTTTCCATTGACCAGGACTCCTAGGATGCCCTACAAGAGTGGTTGAGGTCTGACTCAGCATCTCCTTTACCCCTCCCTCCCTTTCTCCTTCTACTTCACTTCCATCACTGAAAGCTTCCTCTCAGCCATTTCCCAGGAAGGACTGACTCATAGATCCCAAACTGTCTCACTGGGGGAAAATGGGGTATTCATCAATGATTATAAGCCATGGGCACGTCCTCTGTCCAAAAGGGCCCAGCCACCCAAAATAAACAAGCACGCTAGCCTTCTAAAAACCAGACAGAGCTCTCAGGAGATACTCTATAATTGTATCTCAAAAGGTTCATTATATCTGAGAGAAAGCAGGGGACAGGGCTGTCAATTCTAAGATCCTTGTGGCATTGGCAATGGCTGGTCCTCAACCCTTCCAAAAGGGAACAGGATCAGTAACTGTGTGCTACAAAAATCTGTCTTAGATGACAGATTTTACCCTGTATTTCAATGGATGCCATTGTTTGTTGTCCTTGTTTTGTTTTGTTTTGTTTTGTGAAACTTAGAGATCTCTTCTCAAGAAAACACATTTTAAAATGCATAAAATGAAACCATGAGATAACAAGGAATACCAATTAGATCAAAAGACCTATCAGCATATTAACAAAACAAATCTGCAGTATATTAACTTGTGTGCTCCTTAGCATATTAAATACAATCTAGCAGTAGGCCTAATAATTACTGTAATTTCAAGGTAATGATATTTAGAGACTCCTGCTATGAGTGTAATGCAAAATAAAAATATCTGTGATTCCTCTTGGTGATAAAGTCACAGGTTCCATAAATATTTCTGTACTTTATTGCCAACATTCATAATTGAAGAAATGTTATACTTCAGTTACGTTAGTAAAACTAAAAATGTAATTTTCCTTGGTGAAGTGAATGGATTCCTTGAATTCTATCCAAGGAATGAAAGAGTGCTGGCTAAGACAATATTGAAACCCATCTGATTAATTGACCTTTTTCATCCCTGATTTGTCAGCTAAGTCAAACCGTTGCCCCTATGATTTTTTTTTATATTGTGTTTTCTTCTCGCTAACAAAGCTCAACCAAGGCAGTTGAGCTATCTCCTCAACTAATGAACTATTACATCATTGTGGGGAATCAACAACTTCTTTCAATATCAGTTTTTTCCCATGTAAAATCCTGATAACCATACTGAACTCATAGCTGTGCGTGCAGATTAAATAAAACAGTATTTGTAAAATATCACCATATAAGCAACTTAGAAGGTTAGTGGCAATACTGTGACTCAATAAAGAGTTTATAAACACAGAGGCAGCATGTGTGCCTTGTTCTTTGGTGATTTATCTATTCACCACCTAGATGATCCCAGAGTGGGAGCTGTGGGGAGTACACAGACTGGGGAGAAACAGTGATACATTCAAACTGCCTGTTATTGGTTCCTGAAAATCCATTACTACATATTCAGGGGGATTGCTATCTGCTCAACATCATGTTGGTAGCTAGGATCGATCACAGTAAGAATATTTAAAATGGAAAGCAATAAGTGCTGCAATAAAACTTTCAATCTTTTCCCCTCGTGGCTGATTCCCTTGTTAAACATTTACCAGCACATCACTAGGTGAGAATGGATGGGGCCAGGGCTGTAGGGCTGTGCTGCTTTTATGAAAAAAAAATTGATGAAGCAAAGTATACTATATCTGGGGAAGATGTGAAAAATCAGATGGGTTTCAGAGAAAAATAACTTTCTTGCAGTCAAAGTTTATTCTCTTTGCTCTTTATTGGCTTTTCCATCTACAAAGATTTGGAACAAGAAAGAACAGGTTTTTTTTCTTGATTAATGTTCTCTGTTATTGATAATTACTTCCATTTCTCCAGTTCTACAAAAGGAGCTGTTTTCAGATAAAGAAAAAACATCCCTGCTCTCTTATCTGAAGAGTGAGGCATACTTTACTCAGAATCCAATATTTCTATATAACTTACTTCCATGTCTACTTTTGTCCACGAGACTCTAGTGCATTCTTTCTGGAAAATATTGCAAAGGCACAGAGGAGGAAAATGAGTTTACTGATTATGCAGCCCTATTAGCATTGCTTGAATCTGAATGTTGGCTTAGATGGTGTTTTCTAAACTCATAAGTGGATGTTTATGTCTGCAAATGGAAGCTCTGAGTAGCTAGAATTGCAGGGCCAGTGTGGGGGAGTAAATCCTGGGGCAGTGGTTTATTGAGTCACTGACATTGAGTTGCATGAGCTATTTTCAAATGTATCTAGACTATCTTGCCAGTCTCCAGCCAACTGGGTCTTCTGCTTTCCACTCTAAACTATTTTTCCTGCCTCCATCATGTATAAGCATATGTAACTGCAAGCAACATTAGATGTTTGCCCTGCCTGTGATTCCATTCCATTGAATGGTGTTGGTTTTCATACAGTGTGGGATGCTGCAGAGCATCTTTGCCTTTCCTTGCCAGGGAGGCAGCATTATTGTTCTCCATTTATGAGCTTGTGCTCACCTTTTTAATATGCCACTCATTTGTATTGAGACACTGGCTGGCTGCCCAGCAGCAGGTAGACATAGATTGGCCTGTCTTAATATCTTGACTTGAGAAAAGTGAGGAATCACTCTTCTAAGCTTAACAACTATGAGCACACCATGCTGATCAGATCTGATCTCACATTGGAGAGTTTGACCCTACTTCATGCCTGCAAAAGGGCATTGAAGAGACACAAGAAGGCTTGACTTGATATCATGATTATCCAAAAGCAATAAGGAGATAGGAATGGAACAAGTACCATCATCAAGAAATCTGGCTTCTTGGAAGCAAAGGTGGTAAAATTCACATGCAGCCACTTGTCTGGTCCAAGATCATTCTTTTTTCTTTAAAAAAAAAATTCTGCTGCCCCCCCTGTGTGTGTGTGTGTGTGTGTGTGTGTGTGTGTGTGTGCTTGTGTGTGTGTCTCTTTCTGTATCTCTCTTTGTCTCTCTATGTGTATATGTGTGTTTGTGCCCCCCTGCTCCAAGATTTCTCTTTGTAGTCTTGGCTGGTCATTGTGTAGAATAGACTGAGTTCAAACTCAGAGATCTACATGCCTCCATCTCCAAGTTATGAGATTAAAGACATGTGCCTTCATACCTGGCTCTCCCCTTTTTATAATAAAGATTTTCCAGTTAAATTCAAATTATATTTCTATGATAAAGCTTGCCCAGATCAATTCAAATATAATGATAGCCAAGGTGCCTGTGGCTCTCAGATGTAAGCCACAGACTGTCCACTTGCATGTACCAATGTCGATGGCAATTTCAGACTGTTCCTATCAATATGTACCTATTTTCCAAAATGCCTTTTTTAAACATGAGCTTCACATTTAGGAAAGGGGGGTAATGGACATTTTATAAAGTAAGCCATAGAATTATTCCTATAATTAATTGATATAGAGATGGTTTTGTATATTGCTGTCAGAAATTGAGGCTGACCTTGAACTTGACAGTAGTGAGAGTAAGACTTGAATTAAATGTGTTCATTTACATCATACATATTCTGGGCCCTGGTAGGGAAGGAAATCCCTCAAGAGCTTTAAGTATGGTCTTGCTTTACACTGTTTGCCATTTGCGAAGAATGTTGCAGTATCTACAGGAGGACAGAACCTAGTTCAAGCCATATTCATCCCTACATCAAGAAAGTAGCACCGGGAGGTGGTGGCTCACACCTTTAATCTCAGCACTTGGGAGGCAGAGGCAGTCAAATTTCTGAGTTTGAGGCCAGCCTGGTCTACAGAGTGAGTTCCAGGACAGCCAGGGCTATACAGA
This sequence comes from Montemys delectorum, assembly GCA_019843815.1. Lineage (NCBI taxonomy): Eukaryota > Metazoa > Chordata > Mammalia > Rodentia > Muridae > Montemys > Montemys delectorum. The sequence goes on from JADRCD010122613.1 coordinate 11,616, forward strand.
GAAACCTTGTCTCGAAAAAAAACAAAACAAAAACAAAAACAAAAAAGCAGCAAGGCCTTGCAAATCCAGCCTCTCACCTTCCAGGATAGACCTTAACTTAATGATACATATGATGGCAGTTAGGGTTTTTTTCTCCATTGAGCTCAATTGCATTGTACAGGAAATAGTTTTGGATCCTGGTATTTCTTCCAAAACCATCATCTACAAGAGGAAATTTCTGTATACATTCATTTGTCAGTGTACTTGCCATAGGCCAAGCCTTCTTATAATAAGTGAGCATCCAGCATGAGATGTGGGGGAGAGACCAGACAAGGGAAAATCTCATGCCAGTTTGCATACCATGACACATGGCATTCCACCCACCTAGCAGCTGTGGCCATAGGGCCTGAGTTTCCTAGTAGGATAGGGGTCTACAAAGAAATGGCCCCAGAGTGCAATTACGGGGCACATTCAAGATACCATATTTTTATGCTTTGATTTTTCACCACAGCCCGATGGAGCAGACACTATTGATAGCATCTCTATTTCAAATTTTGAAAACATATAGTGACTGAGTAATTTGTTTCAAGTACTCACATCTAATTGTAGCTCAGGTAAGATTAAAATCCAGACAACTGGGTGCTAGAATCCATGTCAGAATAGTTGTAGTGTTTCTCATGATGGTATAGTCCAGAGTTACTCCTGCAGGAACAGATCCCAAGTGCAAGGACTATCCGACAGTCAGGACAACCTGCTGCCTACCAAGCATGAAGACATTTACCCTAGACAATGGCTGTGATCCTGTGAGGTTGCAACCCCTTTGCAGGTGACATACCTAATATTAAGCATATCAGATATTTATATTATGATTCGTAATAGTAGTAAAATTTCTTTTTTCTTTCTATGTCCCAGAAAGCTAACCCTGAATGCTCTAAGATCAGAAACTGACAGGAAAAGCAAGCATTCTGACAGTGAATGGAGACATTATTTTTCTGAATTGTTGGCATTGCAAACCGTTACTTTTCATCACATTTAGGAATAAAATTTAGTAACTGAAAGTATGGGATATAGATCCATATTAAAAATCATGAAAATCATGAACATTAAAGTGTCACATAAAATATTCTCAAGCTAAAAGGATATTAGTGTGATTTTACCTATTTTCATAAAAGACATAAGCAGACATTTATTATAAAAAAATGTTAAAAAAATTGACAACAATGGGGTTCTATGTTGTATGCTTAGATACAAATAATACTGCAGAGGCTTTGTAACTGATGACACAACCTCAGAACAGTGTGAAAAGGAATAATTCATTATATACTATACAGTGTAATATAGTGTATTTGCATAATATAATATTATTATGAGTATGTTGTATAAAAACATATTCATGTGTTTTGTTCATCTATGTATCAGATCCATGTAATGTACATTGGGGCCAGAAGTTGATGGCCAGAAGTTGTTCAATTTCCACCTAAATATATGAGGAAGAGTCCCTCATTTAACTTGGAACAAACCCATTCACCTAGAATGACTAGCTAGTATGTAATAAGTTTTATTCTAATCATACCTCTCACTCAGTCAGCTGAGACATCAAAAAGCTGACTTTAAGGGGC